>JAJPUD010000490.1:387442-397595 GCA_023553655.1 Myrmecobius fasciatus
ATCTTACTGCACAAGAAAAATCAGGTCTAGAAAGAGAAAAAAAAAAAACAACCTAAGAAGGAAAACAAAATGCAAGCAAATATTCACAGAAAGTGTTAAAATGCTGTGTTGTGGTTCACATTCAGTTCCCATAGGCCACTCTCTGAATGTATGTGGATTTCTTCATTGCTGAACAATAGGAACTGGTTTGAATTATCTCATTGTTGAAGAGAACCATGTCCATCAGAATTGATCATCATATAGTCTTGTTGCTGTGTATAATGATTTCCTGGTTCTGCTCATTTCACTTAGCATCAGTTCATGTAGGTCATATTATTCTTATTAAGAAATCTCTTCCTATTATGTTTTCATCAGTATGGGAATAATGGTATGAAGTTTTGTCAAGATTATTATCATGTGTTTCTTATTTTATGTAACCTTTCCCTTTGGAATTATAAAGAGGCAAAAGAAATGAAGATGGAAGTTGACATGAAATTATTTATTTTTTTCCTGAGGCAATTGGAGTTAAGTGACTTGTCCAGGGTCACACAGCTAGGAAGTGTTAAGTATCTGAGAACAGATTTGAATTCAGGTCCTCCTGACTTCAGGGCTGATGCTCTATCCATTGTGAAACCTACCTACTCCCAACATAGAATTATTAAAAAAAAAAACAAAAAAACATTTATAAGTAAAGTTGATTGGTTCCAAAAAGAAGTGCTGATCAGTTTTACTTATGTTTTCATGACCTAGGCAATAAAATTAAATAAGTTGAATAACAAATTGCAATTTAAAAAGGGAGAATTATGTTGAAAGTATACTAATCTACAGGGAGAGCAATGAGGAAAGGGGATAAGAACTGGAAGTTGTAGACATCATTCATCATTCCTTGCCATCAATGCAGGTTGACACCTTCTCTATAACTTATATTCTGGAATTGCTTGGAGAACTGAGATGATAAATGGTAAGTTCAGGATTATATAATCAGTATATATCATAGGCAGTATTTGAATCTACTTCTAAGCCAGTATGATTTCAGTTTTCAGAATCATCAATTGATAATATTGCAATAGTTCTATAGATTGGAGGATACTTGATCATACTCTTTTAAGGGAGAAATGCTTTACAAGTTATATTAAATAACATGGCCACTATTTTATTAAAAATATGAGAAAGCAATAATAATATTTTATGTTATAGTGGAAATGGCAGAATTATTAGTGTTTTGATTACAAATATCCAACTAGAATATCAGGCCTATGATGGTCAATGAGTGAATAGGATATTGCAAAATACTTCATACAGGTATTCCAAAAGAATTCATAAAGCTTTAATAACTTAAAAATTCACTAAGATTTTTATACTACTCAATATTAGATTCTCTTGGAGAACTTTAACTATTTTAAAATAGTTAATAAAAAAGCATTTATTCCATATTTATTATATGAGACCCACTCTAAGTGCTAGGGTTTTACACATATACACACAGAGACACAAAGCAGAAATACTAATTACCTTCAAGTAGTTCAGCTTGTAATCAGGGAAAGCAGATATACATATATCCATATGTATAAGTAACCATATAAATGTAAAATGCTATACATATGTGTATAGACACTCTTATATGCACACAAGATATATGAAAAGTAAATCAGATCTTCATTTGAAAGGACCAACTATGTTATCTAAATGTTCAATCAATATTTAGATAGCTTTAATTGTTAGGAAGTTTTCTCATAACAAATTTGAAGTATGGTACACTAGAAAGGATATAAGATTTGATAGAGAGTAAACTTGGTTCAAATCCAAGTCTGCTGTGTATCATCTGTTTAACTCTAACCGAGTCATTTATTTCTCATGACCTCGGTATAACCATTTGTAAAATGAGAAGGCTGGCATAAATGACTTCCAAAGTTCCCTCTTATTCCAATTCTATAATCCTATATATTCTGCTTTCTCAATTTTTACTATTTGATTAGAAAATGTTTATATCTTATTACTTTGTCTAATTCATTTGATAATTTGTTAATCCTACCAACTACTTTCCATCAACACAATTCAAGTGGATCTAATAGGCAAAACTAATGTGGCCATTTTGCCGTTGACAAATACATTTTATGTAAAAAAATCAAATATGAAAAAAATGATAATATTTCTTAGCATTTAAAAGTCAACAAGGAAGGCTAGGCAGTTATGTACAATAGTTTAATTTACAAAGTTGCAGGTAAGAGTCATCTTCAGTTACTTAGGGACCAGTCATACTGGTTGAGAACAATCCAAGGATTATTTCTTTTTTGGGTTTTTGGGGTGTGTGTGTGTGTGTGCATGTGTGTGTGTTGTGTGTATTTTGGGTGCAGTTGGGAGATGATGCCACTGAACTAATATTCGTACCTGAGGATGGACTAGGGAAATAAAAGAGATGAAGTTTAAAGAAATTCATATTTACCATTTGTAAAATTGTCAGCTTCAAAATCAAAACAAGAAATATTTTTAGGCATGAGGGAAATGTTATATAGTAACCCTTTAATATTGCCTATCCCTAAAGTCAAGGATGGTGCTAAGAAAAGTTAAAAATGAGGGTAAAATTTGTGTAGGATTGTTTTCTACCTCTATTTCCCTTCTTGCTTAAATTTAGGAACTCAAAATCCTTTACCCAGACTGACCTATTCAAATCATTGTTTATATCGATTTTTCTTTGCTTTTCTCTCTTGCATTTTTTTAATTCTCCAGATGCATTCACTTGGTTATCTATTAAGGCAAGAAGTAATTTGGTAAAAGTATCCTACATTAAGTTGTTAAATAAAGCTGTGATTTATTATGCTAATACTCCAGACCTTTTCTTGCTTAAACAGGAAAAAATATTTTAATACAAATAAGTAAATATCTAAGAGGATTTCAAAAAAATCATTGACAGGTCAGTGGGAAAGATATCCCATAGGCAAGAAGATCTTCAACACCCTCATATGTTACCATTTATTCATCTCATGGTGAAAGCTAAACCTGTTTCTGACTTGCCAAAAGGAATGAATAGCTATTTACTATTGAAAAATATCAGTTTATGAATATGATCATAAGATGTGTTTCAGAATAAATGGAAGAAGGGCAGCTAGGTAGTGCAGTGGATAGAGCACAAGCCCTGAATTCAAGAGAATCTGAGTTCAAATTTGGCCTCAGACACTTACCACTGCCTAGCTGTGTGACCCTGGGCAAATCAATTAACCCCCATTGCCTCAGGGGGAAAAACAATAAATGGAAGAGGATTCTAGGTATTGATTATAAAGGAAGACATATATTATACTGAATCAAGAACTTAAATTTTATCAGCTACTTTACAAAAATACTTTTTATGCTAGATGTTGAGTCACTTGAGATACAGTAAAGCAAAGTCTTCATAAGGCATATGCAAGTTCTACTATAACCATAACTACTTTCAGGATAAAGTTTAAGAGGCTACAATTGAGGATTTTTAAAAATTATTTTAAAAAATTTTTAGAGGTTATCTTTAGAATGGGCTAGCAGGAGAGAATGGAAAAAAGATTCAAGGAACAAATTAGATAATGAAAAAACAAAAGCAAAAAATAACAATAAATTGTATCTAAAAATAAATCTATATTACTTTGGGGTTAAAAATGATACTTTTAGTTTTCCTGACTTCTCAATCATTGGAGCAGATTGGTGTCTCAAGTGTCACCTGGATCCTGTTACAAATGGAATTAATTTCAATTAATGCTAATTAGAGTTGGCAAACACATCCATGAGCCATGATGATTTTGACTATAAAGATTACGTGTTATTCATAAATATGGCTAATAATAAATATACTTATTTGCTTTCCAGATAGAATGAAAGTGGTCACCAATTCATTATTAGTAGAGCATAACCTTTTTATTGAATAGCTAGGGGATTGCCTTTTACACCAAAAAGATATATATATATATATATTTATGCTATATATATATATGCATATATATATATCTTTTTTGGGGGGAGAATATACTACATTGATTTTATTATTCTAGGCTATCTATATTCTCATTTGCTCTATCAACTTGGTAAACTACAAAAATTTATTTGCAATGAGGCTGAGTGGTGAGACAGGAATGTGGATGATGTCTGTTCTAGAACAAAGCTAATAGATTCATGCAAGTTTTGAGACACCAACCTCATTAACCTCAATCGTTAACCTGGATAATTATGACATCTTTTAACTTTGTAGATGAACTTAATTATCTTGTTTTCTTAGGTAAACTAACAAGAAGCCATGAACCTCTCATCAAATGACTGGTAAGTAAGGAAGTTTGTACTTCCTTGTTTCTTTATGCACTAAATATTAATAGGTGTGAGAGAGCTGGGGTGAAGTTAGGACACTTGGCAATCTTTGATCTTCTTTGTTTTTATTACTTCTACGATTCTGAAAAAATCACATAGCTATGATGAATTTCAGTCTCTTCATCTATAAATAGTGATAATAATGCACTACATCATTGAGTTTTTTGATAATCAAATGAGTTAAATTATAGAATGATTAGTAAACCTTGAAAAACTATACAAATATCTGGTATCATTTTCACCATTATTGCAAATCCCATTTCCTTTCCCATTTCCCTTTCTATTTCCCTTCCTTCCTTTTCCATTTCCCTTCCTTTCTTTCCCATTTCCCTTCCCTTCACTTTTCTTCCCCTTCTCTTTTCTTCCTTTTCCCTTCCCTTCCCCTTCCTTTCCCATTTTCTTGCCTTCCCTTTCCATTTCCCTTCCTTTCCCTTTTCCTTCCCTTCTCCTTACCTTCCCAATTTCCTTCCCTTCCCTTCCATTTTTTCTTTGTTTCTCTTTTTCTTTGTTTCTTTCTTTGTTTCTTTGTTTGTTTGTTTGTTTCTTTCTTTCTTCCTTTCTCTCTCTCTTTCTTTCTTTCTTTCTTTTTCTCTTTCTTTCTTTCTTTCTTTCTTGAAAGATAACTTTCAAATAGAAGTTGTCCTATTATTGTTGCTGTCCTACTATCATGGATAAGAGTAGTTAAGATGAGTCTCATCAAATTTGACTTCAGACACTAGCTATATGACTCTGGGCAGTTTACTTAAGCCTGTTTGCCTCTGTAAAATAAGCTGGAGAAGGAAATGGTCGCAAAAACTGAACACAAGTGAAATGAGTGAACAAGAAAAATTATTCTCTGATGAAGAAACTCTCTCCAACAATGAAGATTGAAATTTCTCTGTAATTTATAATCTTAGAGATTTGCTCAGAATAATAAAATGTAAGAGTTATTTACTTAGAGTTACACAGTCAATATATGTTCCTGGTTTCAAAGTCAGCTTTCTACTCACAATGCTATACAGCATGTGTCTTACTATTATTTTTTAAAATTTGATGTTTTTTAATCAATAAATTAGCAGCAATATAATATATGCCCCTTATCTATGTCTTCATGAAATGTAAGGTCTCCTGATTCATGTTAGGTAGTTTTGTCTTCTTTAACTTTAGGGAAGAACAAAATGTTTTCAACTTAAAATATTAACAAACAGGATTAGATTTTTTTTTAAAGTTTCTCATTTCTTGTAAGGATTGTGAGAATTTAAAATAATAACAAAATATTTAAATTAGGATACATTAAGTTGAACCTCCCACAAAAAAGGAATTTATTTTACAGTATCATTGATAAATACTCATTCAGCCTCTGAATACTTCCAATATTTGAGAACTCTTCATCATGAGACAGCTATTTCTACTGTTGGATAGCTATAACTGCTAGAAAATTCCTCTTTGTAGTGAGCCCAAAGTGTCTTCCCTCTAGTTACTTCCATCTTCTGTAATCACACAAAATAGGTATTTCTCTCCCCCACCTTCTTTACAGGACAGATTCTAAAACACTTGAAGAAATTACTTATGTAGATCTTCCTTTAAAATTTTCTTCTGTAGATTGAGCATTACAGATTGTGTTTTCTTCATTTAACATGGTTCCATGCTTTCAATCTCCCTACCTCCTCTAAATACATTTGAGTACATTAATTAGAGCCTTTTGAATTCATACTCAATTATAGTTCAGCACTCAACTAAAGGCTTTTTGTCATCATGCAATTAACCATTAAGATGCAGTAAAAATACCTATACCTATTCTGAATGAGGAAAGAAAAATGATCACTCCAATAGGAATTTCTTGAAGCAGGCTCACCCAATCTCCATGTCAGTTGTTGAAGTAGTCTGTTTTTATGGATAGTTGCTGGCCTCTCTGTTTTACCTTGATTGCATAGATACCTTAATTGTATAGATGTAAGGTGAGGAAAATATTTCTAATATTATCCTCACTATCTTTCAGCTCTGATAGTTTTCCTTCCCTTCCCAACCTTCCTTCTAACTGTGCCTCCCCTCCAATCATACACATTGAGAAAGAAAAATAAATTTTAGGTAAAACAAGCTACAAACCCCATTATGTATGGAAAGATGGCCTAGAATTGTGAAGAGATCTGTATATATATATATATATACGTGTATATATATATATATATATATACACGTATATATATATATATAATCTCAAATCCACTAAATACTTTTGACTGCATTTATGCAAAGTTTTTAATAGTTTTCTGTCATTTGACTCTAAATGCTATTTGTTTCTCTTTGTCATATCATCACATCTCTCATCTGTTCCTTTCCCTCCATTCATATAATCACCACCCTCCTTACTACTTTCTTGGATTATTGTAATTATCCCTAATTAATATTTCTACTTCCCTCTCTAATTCATTTCCTACACACTGCCAAAATAATTGCACCAAATCATAGTCCTAAACATTTCACTCCTTTATTCAAAAATCTTGACTTCTTCTTGCCCCTACCATGAAATAAAAACTCCTCTGTCTAATATTTAAGACCCTCCATTAGAACTCTGGTTCTAATCTTCTTTCCAACCTGATTTTATAATGCTTTAGGTGTGCTATATTCCATCCAAACAAGTTAATTTTTCACTTGCACTTATGTGGGAGTATATAAATTCAAGCTAACCATCCTTTTAGGTTTCTTTTTTTTACATTTAATTTTTTATTGTAGTAAGTTTATTTATTTTTAATACACATTGCTTTATGAAGCATATTGGGAGAGAAAAATCAGAGCAAAAGGGAAAAACCATGGGAGAGATAAAAAAACAGAAAAAAGAAGAGAACATAGCATGTTTTGACTTATATTCAGTCTACTTAGATCTTTTTCCGGATGCAGATGGCATTTTCTGTCCAAAATCTACTGGGATTGCTTCAGATCACAGAATTCCTGAGAAGAACCAAGCTTTTCATAGTTCATCATTGCATTCTTGCTATTATTGTGTATAATGTAGTACTGGTTCTGCTTGTTTCAATCAGCATCAGCTCATGTAAATCTTTCCAGGTCTTTCTGTAATCAGCTTGTTCATCATTTTTTTATAGAACAATAATATTCCATTACCTTCATGTACCATGACTTGTTCAGTCCTTTCCCAATTGATGGACATCTGTTCCTTTTCCAAATTGTTGCTACCACAAAAAGAAAAGCTACACACATTTTTACACATGTGGGCCCTTTTCCCTCCTTTTTGACTTCCTTGGGATACAGATCCAGTAATGGCACTACTATGTCAAAACATCCTTTTATGTTTTTATTGAACTCCTTTCTCATTACTATTTTTCATATTCCTATTCCTATCCACATATTTCATTCCCTTCCCCCATATTCAATAAGTTATTGTTACCCATCACTTTCACCTTTGCAATATTTTTTTGTGTCCCTTTCCTTTGACACTGCCACCCCTTTGACTGCAAACCTAAATCATTTCACACATGACAAATCTGCATGCCTCAAGTTTTTCATCATTTTAATTCATTCTTCATATGACACTGGCTTCTTGCTGTTTCTAAAAATAAAATATTCCATTTCTTGGATTTTTGGCATTTTTTCTGGTAATTTGAAATGCTTAGAATGTTCTCCTTCCTTATCTCTATCTACTCATCTCCTTTAAGTCTCAACTAAAATCCTTTCTTAAAAAACCTTTTTCCAATTTTTATTAATTCTATTGCCTCTCCTCTTTTAATTATTTCATATTTATACTTGTTTATACATAATGTTTGATTGTTGGATCCCCAATTAAATTCTGAGGTCCTTAAAGGTGGAAGTGTCTTTTGCTTCTTTTTGTAATCTCAGCATTCATAAGAGCATTCATATATACTAGGTGCTTGACAAATGCTCATTTACTGGCTGCCCTTACCTAAGGGAATTTTCCTTGTAAATATTGAGTTTGATGAGTTCTGTTCCTTGCCTTAACCATATTAGATCCATTAATAGAAAAGAGATGTGAAAACACCAAAAACATTCAGAAACATTTCCCCTATGTCAAAAGCATTTTTTCCACAAATACTATCTGGAATATTTCCTTGAGATGATACAAATGATATAAGAAAATCTTTCTTCAAATTCAATGTATCAAATTGCAATAAATACCATGTAGACTTAAAAAACCTAATCCCTGTAGCGTCATATATATATAATCCTTGATTACTCAAGTACCTTAAGAATTCTAGGAAAATGAATTTCCTCACAAGGAAATAAACTTCTCCCCAATACAATAAAAGCAATCATTTAATATTGCTATGCTGTGAAAAGCAAGGCTATTGATGGCCTCTGCATAGAGCTTAAACAGAACCAACAGAGTAAAGCAGATCATTTTGGAGAACACTTATTGTGGGAGGAAAATCTTAACATTTCATTGTATTTTCAAGAGAATATGACAACAAATAGTAGGTAGGTAACAGGGAAGTCAGCCTGGGAGGTCTGACATACTCAGGGGCTGTTGTTTTGGGGCAGAGTTCTAATCTCAACAAAGGACACTAGATAGAAGAGCATGCATTTAATGACAAGGGAGCAGGAGAGTGACTCTATAAATAATAATTATAACAATAACAATAGCTAGAATTTTTATATTTAAAGTTTGCAAAGTGCTTTCCACATGTGATTTCAGTTGATTATCAGAACCTGATATACATAAAAAATATTTTTATCCCCATTTTACAGACGAGAAAATAGTCTGGGAAAGGTTAAGTGGCTTGTCTAGAGTCTGAGGCAGGATTTGAAGGCTAGTGCTATATCACCTATGATAGTAATTGTAAATGAAGTACAAAGTGGAGCAGGTGGACAACTTGACCAAAATGGAGAAGGCCAAGTTTTCAAATTATAGTTCAAGATTGCAGTAGATAAGGCAGGAAGAGTTCCTGAATGGTGAAATAACTTTTATAAGTCTTTGCCTCAGGGGAAATGGCTCAGTGTCTGCACAGGACATATTCAAAAGGTGCTCACTCCAGCTGAACAAAGATAGAAACAGAGATTGGGTTACTATTTGACAAGTACTGTTAAATGCAAAAAAAGCTGTGCTCTAAATGTGAAGATTGTTTGTTTATAATTGGCTTTCTTAGATTCATCATACAATACTTTTACCTCTATATTTATTGCTTGATATGAAGTAAGGAGACTTTAGGAATATTTCATAAATAAAACTGAAAAAATGAATTGTCAGAAGCAAATAATTCATTCCAAGATAGACAGCTTACTAATGGTGAATTTCTTTGTACTTAGTTTGATTCTCAGAAAGAAAACTTTTTTATTTTGGCCAATAGAGGACCTGAAGCTTGTCTAACTTGGCAGAAATAGCCAGAACTTATGCTTTGATATAATAAAACTTCAAGAATACAAAGTTACTTCAAGATGGCAAATTTTAATATTAGGACAATGTTCATTACCAACAGTTAGACTTCCTTGAACTGTTTTGTTTTGTTTTGTTTTGTTTTGTTTTAACTGCAAACAATAAAATGAAGGCATGGAATAATGTAACTGACTTTTTTTTTTAAGTTGTCTGAAACCAACTCAATGAAAAACTCAGTTGACAATTTAATAATTTTTGTTTATTTCAGGAGCTGTTGGGCTTTAATATCAATTTGTTTCTTATTTTGGAGAGTGAGTGGATCAAACCCATCAATGAATTCTAGGCCCAATATTGTACTCTTCATGGCAGATGACCTTGGCATTGGAGATTTAGGTTGTTATGGTAATAATACAATGAGGTAAACACCAGACACTGTTTTCTATTCCTTTAACACAACAAATAATTCAAGCAGTGAGTATCTTTAGTGAAAATTTATTTCTTTCTCTTCCTCCTCCTCCTCCTCTT
>JAJPUD010000490.1:397880-412864 GCA_023553655.1 Myrmecobius fasciatus
CTTCCTCCTCTTTCTTCTTTTCTTTTTCTTGTTCTTCTTGTTCTTGTTCTTCTTCCTCCTCTTCCTCTTCTGCTTCTGCTTCTTATTCTTCTGTTCTGCTTCTTATTCTTCTGCTTCTGCTTCTTCTGTTTCTTCTTCTGCTTTTTGTTTGGGGGGTAATCCCTATAAACCAACATACATAAATAAAACACAGTGGTCAGTGAGGTAGTCAGGCTAGCCCTTGTCAAACTTAAGAACAATTGAAAGCATCTCTGGTGTCCCCTACTTATATCATCCCCTATCCTTTCTTTATAATTTCTCCCCATAACCCTTGCTCTCAAAAAGGATTTATTAGCATTTGAATTTTGGTATGAATTTAACTCAATATTATTAGTACCAGTAATATTTAAATTTTAGAATATTTCTCATTGTGGAAGGGCTTTGTCCTGTGGTAATATAGTATTAAGCAGACTTGAATAGGTGAAAAGATTTTTTTTTTTAGAAATCTCATTACCCCTAGAATCACAATATACAGGCAGCCACATACTTTGCCCTCATTAAGCGCCTTTGTGCAATATTTAGACTCTTGATAATGCAGTTACTGGAGATTAATGGGGGTGGGTGGAGAGAACACAGCTAGTAATAAGGACACCTGTGTTTTCACCATTTTATGTTGAGCAATGTACTGATTAGTTCAGATAACAAATCATAAAAAGTGGTTGCATGTATTCCAAGTCATGTTATTTATGTTATAATTATGTAAAATATAGGAATTTCTCCTACCCCAATGGAAAGACGCAATGCAAATTCTAATAATGTGACCACTTCAAAGGATTTATTATTCATATTAATTGGGACCTAGCTGTATAGTGCCATAGTTGAATCCATGAGATATTGCATGTCTTGGGCATTACATTGTATGCTAATCATTTTCTAGTTTTCTGGAAGGTTGGGGAAAAAATGGAACTATTCTTATAATATTTTGGGTTAATTAGTTGGAAATATAAAGACAGTATATTGTAGTGAAGAGAATGTTGGGAATGAAATTAGGAAGATTTGACTTCCAGTTCTCCCTAGAGTTAGAGGGAATCTCAATAACCATCTATTTAAACCTATACCTCCCAAGTAATCTCCATCAAATCTTGACCATTTTACCTTTTACTTGAAGATTTCCAATGAAATAGAATTTGCTACCTTCTAACATGGGCCATTACACATTTGAATGACTGCAGTAATTTCCCCTAACATCAAATCCAAAGTTATATTTTCATAACTTACACTCTTCATTTCTGGTTCTAACTCTTGGGGCCAAATAGAACAAGTGTAATCTTTTTTTTTTTCCACATTAAGCCCTTCAAAAGTTTGAATATTATTTTCAAGTCTCCCAAGAGTATTTTCATCCCTCGTTTTCCAAATTATCCTCATGTGACTTGGATTCAAGGACCTTCACAATCCTAGTTTCATTCCTCTATTTTCTTTCTTTCTTTCTTTTTCAAGGCAGTTGGGGTTAAGTGATTTGCCCAGAGTCATACAACTGATAATCATTAGGTGTCTGAGGATGAATTTGAACTCAGGTCTTTCTGATTTTGGGGCCCGTGCTCTATCTACTACTCTATCTATCTACCCCTTTTGAATGTTTATCATATACCAATGACCTTTCTAATACATGATACTGAGAACTAAGCAAAATATTCCAAATGTATTATGCCAAGGACATAATGCAATTAGTTTTCCTATCCTAATTTCTAGACCCTATGCCTCAAACTTACAGACAAAAATCACGTTAGTTTTCTGATTTGCAAATCAGACTATTGACACCCAGATCATTTTAAAACAAATTGTCAGCTGTCATTTCTCTCATTATCTGTGGGAAGATTTTATATTTAATTCTATTATAATTCACTTTCTTAGGTTTATTCTAATACTGACTCTGTCATCCAAGTGGATCAGCTATCTTTTGTAGCTTTGACAAACAGGCCATTTGTGCCTTTTTCTAAGTCTTTGATGTAAAGATTAAATGGTACAATTGAAGAGAAAAGGGAAAATAATATTAAGTCCCTACTATATGTTAGATACTCTGCTAAGAGTTTCACCGATACTATTTCATTTAATTTTCATAATAGTCATATGGGACATGGGTGGAAACTATACTTATCTCCATTTTATAGCTTTAAAACAGAGACAGAATAAAGGTTAAATGGCTTGCCTAGAGTAGCATAGCTAGTAAGTGTCCAAAATTGGATTTGAATTCAGGACTCCTTAATTGCAGGTCTAGAGTTCTATACAGCAGTGAATGTACCTGACTGATTCCTTATTGCTATTAAAGGACCAAACAGATTTCTGGGGTACTCCACTAGGGGCTTCCTTCTAAATTAATATCAAATCATAACCATTTAACTATTTCAAAATGCATCTAATAGAACTATTGCCTAATCAAAATCTACCCATCTTTCTTTCACATAAAAATAACACGAGTTACTTAATAAAATTAAAAAAAATTCTAATAAGCTCATCTATAATATTGTTCTACCAATTTGGGAACAAATGAAGTTAGTCTGTAATGACTTCAATTGATGAAACTATTATATCTTTTTGTGTTCATGACATCCTTTTCTAGATATTTAGAACCATCTTTTAAAAAAAATTCAAGAATTTTGTCATAAATGAAAACTGACTTATAGTTTAGAGTCTTCTCTCCTGTCTTCTTCTTTCTTATCTTCTTTCTTCTCTCTCTTTTGAATATTGAAGCATATACATTTTTCAATGCTATGGTAACTCTTCAATTTCTCCATGGTCTTTCAAATATTACTGATGGTAGATCAGAAAATCATATTATATAGTTCTTCAAGGGAGTAGCTGTTCTGGCGTATGTGGCGTACATTCATATGGGCAGCTTGGTGCTCTCTTATTATCTTACTACTTATTTTTGATTATCAACCTTCTATTAGTTTTTTTTCAAGATTTCTTTTATTTTTTAAGCATTTATATTTTTCCTTCCACCTTCTTTCCATTCCCCTTTCCCAATTGAAAAATAGAAAGCATTTATAACATATAAGCATAATCAAACAAAGCAAGTTTCTATATTGGCCATGTCCAAAAATGTGTGGCTCATTTTGCTTTTAGCTCTTTACTTTTTTGTAAGGAAATGGTCAGTAGTGTTCGTTTGCAATCAAGGTTTGTCATTGAATTGATCAGAATTTTTATGTCTGTCAGAATTGCTATTTTTTTTGCAACATTGATATTATATTTATTCTTTTGATTTTGCTCACTTCACCCTACATCAATTCATATAAATCTTCCCAGGTTTCTCTGAAGCCATCTTTCTTCATTTCTTATAGCACAATAGTATTCAATTATACTCATATGCCATATTTTTTCAGCCATTATCTAATTGTTACTCTAAAAAAGCTACTATAAACATTTTTAGCATATAGGGCATTTTCATCTTTCTTTTACCTCTTTGGACTATGGGCCAAATAGTGGTAAGAGAATATATGTCAGTAGCTATTTGTACATAATCCCAAATTGCTTTTCATATTAATTGACAGCTCCACCAATGAATCAATATGATTCTTTTCTAGCAATCACATCAACATCCTAATGTGTTAATTTTTGTTAAGATTTGAGTGTTTATGTGTTTTGACAATTTATCAATTGGGAATGCCTCTTATTCTAATAAGTTTTAATCAGCTGCTTATATATTTTAGAATTGAAATCTCTATCAGAGAAACTTGTTGCATTGTTCAAAAGATCAATTGCATCCCTCCTAATGTTAGCTGCATGCAATTTATTTATGCAAAAACTTTTTTTTTCCCTGAGGCAATTGGGGTTAAGTGACTTGCCCAGGGTCACACAGCTGTTACATGTCTGAGACCAGATTTGAACTCAGGTCCTCCTGATTTCAGGGCTGGTGCTCTATCCACTGCACCACCTAGCTGCCCCTATGCAGAAACTTTAAAAAAATTATGTAATCAAAATATTTGAAGAATAAGACAGCTTATACCTTCCCTATATTGTAAGTTATTAATGTCTCATTGACCCAGAACAGTGGCAATATATCTTCTTTGATTCCTCCCAGAATAGCTTTTCTAATCAGATTCATCTCATTCTGAACCTGAGAATGCCTGAAACTACTGTGATTGATCTGTTGTCACTATTAATAGCCAGTTACCTACTCTTTATATTATTTATTTACTTATTTAAAAAAATCTAAGTTGATTGATTTCTGTGTATCCACATCTGTCTTTCCAGATGATTCCTATTTTTCTTCGTCATTGGAATTACAATATTTCCTTTTGAGTATTTAGAATAGTATATATGGTGATATTCCATCATCCTGTTCTGACTTCCCCTATAGAATTTTAATCCATGAAATCTTACATGTTCTTCTTTGTAATCCTTTAAAATCTATCTAATCCAAACTAAATTGCATGTCAGTCTTTATGAGTTTCCTTTTCCTTTCCTTTCCTCTTTTATACCAGATAATGAAAGGGTGTATTCATCACCATTCTACAACTTATCCTCCCAGCAAGGTTCCCATAATTTTGATCACAATAGCTAATTCTTCCTTATTATTGAGGATTAGATTCAGAAGAGAATCTCCTCTTTTTTTGTTTCCTCCAATTTTTAAAGAATGGAGTTATTAATTCAGGTAAAGAAGTTATTAGTTTCTTTTCTTTTCTTTTTTATTCTCCAGAAAAAGAACTTCAGCAAATATCTATATAATGTAAGTATTCTCCTTGTGCCAGGCTCATGATATCTTTCTTTTTTTTTTTAATAAAGCTTTTTATTTGCAAAACATATGAGTGACCTTTCAACATTGACCTTTGCAAAAAAAACTTTTTTTTCCCAAGCTTTTCCTTTCCCTCCCCCTACCCCCCACCCCTAGATGACAGGTAATCTAATACATGCTAGATAGGATAAATTATATGATAAATACAATACATGTATACATATCTATACAGTTATCTTACTGCACAAGAAACATCAGATCTAGAAAGAGAAGAAGAAAAAAAAACAACCTAAGAAGGAAAACAGAATGCATGGAAATATTCACAGAAAGCGTTAAAATGCTGTGTTGTGGTTCACTCTCAGTTCCCACAGGCCTCTCTCTGGATGTATATGACTATCTTCATCGCAGCACAACTGGTTTGAATCACATCATTGTTGAAGAGAACCATGTCCATCAAAATTGATCATCGTATAGTCTTGTTGCTGTGTATAATGTTCTCCTGGTTCTGCTGATTTCACTCAGCATCAGTTCATGCAAGTCTCTCCAATCCTCTATGAAATCCTCCTGTTGGTCATTTCTTACAGAACAATAATATTCCATAACATTCATATACCATAATTTATTCAGCCATTCTCCAATTGATGGGCATCTTTTCAATTTCCAGTTTCTTGCCACTACAAAAAGGGCTGCCACAAACATTTTTGCACATGTGGGTCCCTTTCCCTCCTTAAAAATCTCTTTGGGATATAGGCCCAGTAGAAACACTGCTGGGTCAAAGGGTATGCACTGTTTGATAACTCTTTGAGCATAGCTCCAAATTGCTCTCCAGAATGGTTGGATCCGTTCACAGTTCCACCAACAATGTATCAGTGTCCCAGTTTTCCCACATCCCCTCCAACAGTTAGTTATCATTATCATTTCCTGTCATTTTAGCCAATCTGACAGGTGTGTAGTGGTATCTCAGAGTTGTCTTAATTTGCATTTCTCTGATCAATAGTGACTTGGAGCACCTTTTCATATGACCGGAAATAGTTTCAATTTCTTCGTCTGAAAATTGTCTGTTCATATCTTTTGACCATTTGTCAATTGGAGAATAGCTTGAATTCTTATATATTTGAGTCAATTCTCTATATATTTTAGAAATGAGGCCTTTATCAGAACCTTTGGATGTAAAAATATTTTCCCAGTTTACTGCTACCCTTCTAATCTTGTCTGCATTCATTTTGTTTGTACAAAAACTTTTCAACTTGATATAGTCAAACTTATCTATTTTGTGATTAATGATGACCTCTAGTTCTTCTTTGGTCACAAATTTCTTCCCCCTCCACAGGTCTGAGAGGTAAACCATCCTACATTGTTCTAATTTGTTTATAATATCATTCTTTATGCCTAGATCATGAATCCATTTTGACCTTATCTTGGTATATGGTGTTAGGTGTGGGTCAATGCCTAATTTCTTCCATACTAGTTTCCAATTATCCCAGCAGTTTTTGTCAAATAGTGAGTTTTTATCCCAAAAACTGGGGTCTTCGGGTTTATCAAATACTAGATTACAATTGTCATTCAGTATTTTGTTCTGTGAACCTAACCTATTCCACTGATCCACTACTCTATTTCTTATCCAGTACCAAATGGTTTTGGTGACCACTGCTTTATAATATAGTTTTAGATCTGGTGCAGCTAAGCCACCCTCATTTGCATTTTTTTCATTAATTCCCTTGAAATTCTTGACCTTTTGTTTTTCCAGATGAATTTTGTCGTTATTTTTTCTAGTTCAGTTAAATAATCTCTTGGGAGTTTGATTGGTATAGCACTAAATAGATAGATTAGTTTAGGTAGTATTGCCATCTTTATTATATTCGCTCGACCTATCCAAGAGCACTTGATGTTTTTCCAATTGTTTAGATCTGACTTTATTTGTGTGGAGAGTGTTTTGTAGTTTTGCTCATATAGATCCTGACTTTCCCTTGGCAGATATATTCCCAAATATTTTATACTATCGATAGTTATTTTGAATGGAATTTCTCTTTGTATCTCTTGCTGTTGCATTTTGTTGGTGATGTATAAAAATGCTGATGATTTATGTGGATTTATTTTGTATCCTGCAACTTTGCTAAAGTTGTGGATTAATTCTAATAGTTTTTTAGTTGATTCTCTAGGGTTCTCTAAGTAGACCATCATATCATCTGCAAACAGTGATAATTTGGTTTCCTCATGACCTACTCTAATTCCTTTAATCTCTTTTTCTTGTCTTATTGCCAAGGCTAGCATTTCTAATACAATATTGAACAGTAATGGTGATAGTGGACAACCTTGTTTCACCCCTGATCTTATTGGGAATGGTTCCAGTTTATCACCATTACATATGATGTGAGCTGATGGTTTTAAATAGATGCTACCGACTATTTTAAGGAAAAGTCCATTAATTCCTATACTCTCTAATGTTTTTAATAGGAATGGATGTTGGATTTTATCAAATGCTTTTTCTGCATCTATTGAGATTATCATATGGTTTTTGTTAGTTTGGTTATTAATATAGTCAATTATATTAATAGTTTTCCTAATATTGAACCATCCCTGCATTCCTGGTATAAATCCTACTTGGTCATGGTGTATTATTCTAGGAATGATTTTCTGTAATCTCTTTGCTAATATTTTATTTAAGATTTTTGCATCAATATTCATTAAGGAGATTGGTCTATAATTTTCTTTCTCTGTTTTTGTTTTACCTGGTTTAGGTATCAGTACCATGTCTGTATCATAAAAAGAGTTTGGTAGGAGTCCTTCATTTCCTATTTTTTCGAATAGTTTATATAATATTGGAGTTAACTGTTCTTTAAATGTTTGGTAGAATTCACATGTAAATCCATCTGGTCCTGGGGATTTTTTCTTAGGGAGTTGATTAATGACTTGTTCTATTTCTTTTTCTGAAATGGGACTATTTAAGTAATTTATTTCCTCTTCTGTTAATCTGGGCAATCTATATTTTTGTAGATATTCCTCCATTTCACTTAGGTTATCAAATTTATTGGCATACAGTTGGGCAAAGTAACTCCTGATTATTGCTCTAATTTCCTCTTCATTGGTGGAAAGTTCTCCCTTTTCATTTTTGAGACTAACAATTTGATTTTCCTCTTTCCTTTTTCTAATTAAATTAACTAGAGGTTTATCTATTTTGTTGGTTTTTTCATAAAACCAACTTTTAGTTTTATTTATTAATTCAATAGTTTTTTTACTTTCAATTTTACTAATCTCTCCTTTTATTTTTAGGATTTCAAGTTTGGTATTTGATTGGGGGTTTTTAATTTGTTCTTTCTCTAGCTTTTTTAGTTGCAAGGCCAATTCATTGATTTTCTCTTTTTCTATTTTATGCAAATAAGCATCTAGAGATATAAAATTTCCCCTTATTACCGCTTTGGCTGTATCCCACAAATTTTGGTATGTGGTCTCATTATTGTCATTCTCTTGAATGAAATTAGTAATTGTGTCTGTAATTTGCTGTTTCACCCATTCATTCTTTAGGATAAAATTATTTAGTTTCCAATTGGTTTTTGGTCTATTTTCTCCTGGCCTTATATTGCATGTGATTTTTATTCCGTCATGATCTGAAAAAAATGCATTTATTATTTCTGCCTTCCTGCATTTGATTTTGAGGTTTTTGTGTCCTAGCACATGGTCAATTTTTGTATAAGTTCCATGGACTGCTGAGAAAAAAGTAAACTCCTTTCTGTCTCCATTTAATTTCCTCCAAAGATCTATCATACCTAACTTTTCTAACATTTTGTTTACCTCCTTAACTTCTTTCTTATTTATTTTGTGGTTTGATTTATCAAGTTCTGAGAGAGGGAGGTTGAGATCCCCCACTATTATAGTTTTGCTGTCTAATTCTTCTTGCATCTCTCTGAACCTTTCCTCTAGGAATTTCCATGCTATACCACTTGGTGCATATATGTTTAGTATTGATATTGCTTCATCATCTATGGTACCCTTTAGGAAGATATAATTTCCTTCTTTTTCTCTTTTAATTAAGTCTATCTTTGCTTTTACTTGGTCTGAGATCAGGATTGCTACCCCTGCTTTTTTTTGTTCACCTGAAGCATAATAAATTCTGCTCCAGCCTTTTACCTTCACCCTATATGTATCTCTATGTTTTAGATGTGTTTCTTGTATACAACATATTGTTGGATTCTGGTTTTGAATCCACTCTGCTATCTGCTTCTGCTTTAAGGGAGAGTTCATTCCATTCACATTCACAGTTAAAATAACTAATTCTGTATTTCCTGCCATCTTATTTACCCTAGCTTATGCTTTTCTCTTTCTTATCCCCTTTCCCTCCTCCCTACTATTTTGCTTTTGAAAACCACTTCCCTCAAACAATCCTTCCCCTTTAGAGCCCCACCCACCCCCTTTTTCCCCCCTTTCCCTCCAGTTTCCTTATAAGTACGTCTATTATTCCCTCTGAGCCAAATCTGATGAGATGGAGATTAACCCAATTCTCATTCCCCTCCCTTTTCTCCCCTCAATCATTATAGGTTTTCTTTGCCTCTACATGTGATGTAATTTCCCTTATTTTACCTCCTTTTCCTCTTCTTCCAGTGTTATCCCTTTTCTACCTCTAATTTCTTTTTCAGTTTATCATATCATAAGATTCATAAAATCACAATAAACATATAATAATAATCATAAAATCACAGTAATCATATGATAATAATCATAAAATCACAGTAATCATATCATAATCATAATGTAATAATCGATTCATAAAATCAACCCTCATTCTATAAGTATCTATAACATAAATATAATTCTCAAGAGTTATTTTTTCTTGTTACCTTTTTATGTTTCTCTTGTGTTCTGTGTTTGTAGATCAAATTTTTTGTTCAGTTCTGGTCTTTTCAGTAGAAATAGGTGAAATTCTCCTATATCATTGAAAGACCATCTTCTTCCCTGGAAGATAATGCTCAATCTAGCAGGGTAACTTATTCTTGGCTGTAATCCAAGTTCCTTTGCCCTTCTGAATATCTGATTCCAGGCCCTTCGATCCTTCAAAGTAGAAGCTGCTAGGTCCTGTGTGATCCTAATTGTAGTTCCCCAATATTTAAATTGTTTCTTTCTGGCTTCTTGTAATATCTTTTCCTTGGTATGATAGTTCTGGAATTTAGCCACGATATTTCTGGGGGACTTAATTTTTGGGTTTCTTTCAGGAGGTGATCGGTGGATTGTTTCAAGGAGTATTTTGCCTTCTGGGTGTAAAATATCAGGGCAGTTTTCTTTTATGATTTCCTGGAATATAGTGTCCAGGTTCTTTTTTTCATCATGGCTTTCAGGAAGCCCTATAATCCTTAGATTGTCTCTCCTAGATCTATTTTCCAGGTCAGTTGTTTTTCCTAGGAGATATTTCATGTTTTTCTCTATCTTTTCATTTTTTTGTTTTTGTTCAACTGATTCTTGAAGTCTTGATGAGTCATTAATTTCCAATTGTTCGATTCTAATTTTTAATGTCTTATTTTCTTCAGTTACTGTTTTTAGTTCCTTTTGCAATTGACCAATTACATTTTTTTGTTCATTGCATTCTTTTTCCATTTTTTCTATTTTATTTTGCAGTGATCTCATTTTGTTTCCCCATGTTTCTTCTAACTCTCTTTTAAGATTTTTTATGTAATCTTCAAAGAAAGCCTTGTGACATGGAGACCAGTTTATGTCTCTCTTTGGGGCTTTTTCTGGAGTTGCTTTACCTTTAGGGACCTCAGGATTTGAGGTCTGTTCTTCCCTCTCTCCATAAAAGTTGTCTATGGTGAGAGCTATTTTTGGTTTTTTATTCATTTTTTTTAAAGGTGTGAGGTCTGTTTAGGGCAAAGGTGGGACAGCTGCTTTAATTTGCCCTGGGGCAGTTCTGCTGATTGAGTTATTTCAGGAACTGGGCAGTTCTGCTGATTGAATTATGTCAGGGGCTGGGCAGCTCTGCTGATTGAATTATTTCTGGTGCTGATCAGTCCTGTTGTTTGATTGATTGCTTTAAGGTGCTGTGTAATGGCAGCTAGTTACGATGCTCATCAGGGGTTCAGTGGTTCACAATCTATCCCCCTCAAAAGGCAGGCCCTCCAAACCACCTGCCCACAATCAGGACAAATTGTTCCAAGAGGCTCGCAGAAGACTCCCAGGTGTGTGAAAAGCACAACGCTCCCACTCCTGTTCTGACTCCTGTTCCAGCTCCCTGCTCCAGCTCCCTGCCCCGGTCTCCCTGTGCTGCAGTCTGGGTTCAGTAGGCCACCCCCTGCCCCATTAAAACAGACCTGTTTTGAGGTTCTTCCAGAGCATCTTCTTCTAGAATCGTGTTGTTCTCCGGATATTGTGGATTTTTTTGCTTCAGAATCAGTCTAGAGGCTTCATATTTTGTTGGTTTGAGGGGAGGTTAGAGGAGGTTACAGAGAATCCTGTCTGATCTCCGCCACCATGGCTCCACCCCCGGAAGGAAGTCCACATGATATCTTTCTTGAACTTATTTTCTTTTCCTATCCAAGAGTTTTATAGTATATTTTTCTAATTATTGCATGAGTTAGTTACCCTATGTGAGATATGGGTCACCAATTTTTTATGGTTGATTAATTTGATATAACTTATCTTCAAGTCTGGGTTTCCAGAAAAGGACCATTACCAAATCCCTACAATTCAGGTTATTACAAGTACCTATCTCTTTGTAGAGAGCTCTCTTCTCCCAATTTGCCATCAAAATCCAGGAGTCATCATCAATGCATTCCATTTTCTCAAAATCAAATAATTATGATGATCACACTATTAACTTCTGTACATAAAACATTTACCTATAAAGAACAAATAATAATCCCAAAATCAAAGTTACTTAACATAAGGCAAATGTAGGAATAATTAATATATCATATGCCACACAAAAATATAAACCATACTCTCCCTCCAATGAACATGGTAGAAGAGGATGGGAATATTTTATAGAAAACTAATAGAGAAAAGGGGGCAATTAGGTCACTCAGTGAATAGAATATTAGACTTAGATATTCCTCATATGGGTTTGAACTTGGCCTCAGACATGTCTTAGCTGTGTCATCCTAGGGAAGTTAATTAACACTATTTCAATCCACTATTGAAGGAAGCAGCAAACTAATAACTTTGACAAGAAAACCCTGTGACTAAAAAGATCATGATGAGCTTGGAGTAACTAAACAACAATAACAAGAAGAGAGAGATGTTACTGAGGGTGATTCATGTACTTAGGGAAACTTATAATTGCATTTTGAAATAATAAGTTTTGAAGTCCTTGGTCCCTTTGTGGAAAATTGCACACCACAAAGTCATTTTTGTGCTATAATTTTCCTTCTTATCCTCATTGATCTGCTGTGCAAATCTGTTTTTCTTCTAACATTGAAATGATACAATAGTAAAGAAATTTTTAAATTCATAATGATCTTGAAAGAGTGCTAAGTATATGGCCTTGTGATTTGAAACAATTTCACAAAAGCCAGCAAAATGCAAAGTTCTTTAGGCTGGTTTTCTTGGCAATGAAGACAAACTGAAATAGCTCTTCACTCAATAGGAGGCTAACTCATCTAACCATTTTCAACTTAAAGTAAAGCATATGTAAAATTTTTCTCTTTCACCACCTCCATACTTTTCTTTCTAAAACTACTGAGGAAATTAGAGGGAAATAAGCAATTTCTGAGAGGTTTTGCCTTTTTAGCTTTCAGTTTATTCTTTAGATAGTGCTGAATGACAGTTGTAGGAGCTATATAAGAGCTTAGTTCTCCTTCCTTCTCCCCAACTCTGTTGAGTTTTTCAACACTTTCAATGGGCTCAAAATAGAGCATCTGGTGAATTACCTTTTCATTATGAAGTAAAGCTGACAAAATCAACCCCTCTGTCAGTTATGCAATTAATAGTTCTTATTTGATCATCCCATAATTTCTGAAAAGTTTTGTATCATCATGTGAGTTTTATCCTAAAAGACTTCTAAAAACAGTTACATGCAAATGACCTGAGGAAGCACAATGGACAGCAACCCCAATTGCTTGTTTTTTCCTTAAACTGTTCCTCTCATATCTCATATCCTCTATGAGTCAATGTCTTACATTTGAATAGGAAAACTATTTCTTTACATTTGAGTTTCAGGTTTTTCATGCACAAATTTTTTTTTGTCCCTTGTTATAACCGACATCTTTACATATGGAAGTTAGGAACTTTCATATTTGACAAGATAATTTTTCTTCACAGGAGTTCATATTTTTCCCCTCAAAGTACATTTTTGTTTCTTTTTCAGTAATCAAACTGCATACATGAGGAAGGACCAGTACTTTACACATTGATGATAAAATTGTTTATCTTTCTTCTTCCAATGATATTCATGAAAATACTTGTCAAGCTGTTCATATAAGTTATATGAACCTGAGTATGTTACTTAACATTTTATGTTTTAATCATTTCTTTTGTTCTGATCTATAACATTTTATAACCACTATCATTGACCATTGGATATTCCTGTAATGACACGGGATGGGGGGGGAGTATAAACGTAAGAACTAGAAACAGAAATAAACAATGACATTAAATAAAAAGTATTTCACCTTCTATAGATAGCACAATTCATTACAAATCAGGCTAATTTGTTTTATAGATTTTTTAAAGTTTCATGCTAAACAGTCTACGTTATCACTTTCAGTTCTATCTAATTGATATACTGCATAATCCTATTAATTTTGTTTGCTATTTTGTCAAAAGAAATACATTCCTTCTAACTATGAATAGAATTTAATTTTTTTTCAGTTGTTTGATGATAGCTACTATTCACATAATATTTGTCAACACTTCTTCAAATATCTACAATGTTGGCAGTGAATGCTCAACTCTACTACAACTTGATTGTAGCCACTTTCTAGCCAACATGAACATCAGTCTTCCCTGCTCCCACTGAGAATAGTCTTTGAACAAAACTCATGCAGTACAACAACAGACCCAAATTTGAAGACATCTTAGTTTGCAAAAAATTTCAAGATATTGTAGTTCACTGGCAATATATTTAAGAATATTGACTTATATCCAATGGGACAGCAGAGCAGGGTTAGAGAGAGATAACATAGTGCAGTGAGAAAATTGCTAGATTTGGAATGAAAGTACATAAGAGCTCAAATGCTAACTTTGCTACTGATTACCTTAGTCAAGTCTTTCTCTGCCTCAGTTTCCTCATCTGTAAAATGAAAGGATTGGACTAGATGACCTTAAAGTTCCTTCTGTTTCTAAAACTACAATTCTGTCATTCTTATTGTAAGTATATAAAAACATATAAAATGAATGACTGGAACAGAACAAAAAGATCATTTTCGGAGTTGATAATCACTAAATGCTGATCCATCTTGTTGGAATTAAAAATCTCAATGTTTTATAATTTTTTTTTTATTTTAGCACCCCTAATATTGATCGCCTAGCTAGAGAAGGTGTAAAACTCACTCAGCACCTAGCAGCAGCTTCAATGTGCACTCCAAGCAGAGCTGCTTTCCTAACTGGCAGATACCCCATCAGATCAGGTTTGTAAACTTTTCAATATAGCAATATTTTCTAATAACAAAGCACTTCCTGTGTAATTATTTTTCAAGTCTATAAAATAATTGAAAAACGTTTGCAAAATATATGAATTATGTTTTTTTTTTTTACTTCTCAGATAGCTTTCCTTCCCTCTCCACAAACTTGGTATTTCAGTAATTTTCCACATTATTGAAACTGACATGTAAGAGAGGGTTACAAATATAAACATGTCTGAGTTTCTCCTTTAAAGTTGCTTTAGGCAAATACAGAGATGATCTATAGGAATCTATACTATTTTAGGGATCATTATGTAAACATTACCTTTATAGATTCAATCTGAAATCCAGAGTCAAACCAACCCCTTCTTTTTTTTTTTTTTTAGTTTGTCCTTTTTCAGGGCCTTTCTCCCAAGCCTAATGCCCTGTAGGAGGCATACATCAAAAGAAGACATTGATAATTGGGGAAATTGGTCTTGAAAGTTATGTAGGGAAGAAGTGCATCTTTCCCCATCATTTATGGGTTGCAGGTGTCCCACCTTATTTTTGGTTCTAATTTTAGATATATGAAAACTAATAAGAACCAATATAGATTTAATTAGAAAGGAGATTGAACAATGTTGTAATTCCTGCCACTCCAAGATTCACCTCTTCCTTCCCCATTAATAAAAGGCTCAAGTTTCCTCAAATTTTGCAGATGTAATTTACACCTCAAAATTTGTTTACATGTG
>JAJPUD010000490.1:412874-438696 GCA_023553655.1 Myrmecobius fasciatus
TCAAATTTTGCAGATGTAATTTACACCTCAAAATTTGTTTACATGTGACTCGTTGTATTAGTGAAGATTGATTATGAAATATCTCCTGTTTGAGGGATTGAATTGCTAAGAGTTTGAAAGAAGAGAGATCCTAATCATCTTGCTTCTAGATTTGGAAGATAAGACTGGTTCTGAAGTGAGAGACTCTAGGAAGAAGTCAGCATGTAGAGGAACTAGTACCTCAGTCTTGGACCAGTTCTCAGCTTACTACACTATTGATTTTGGAGACTTCTCCTTAGTCTGATGTGTATATTTTTTTTCTAATTTTTGTTTGCTTTTGTCTTGGATAAATGGATTTTTAATGGATTATGTATATTCATAAATCTACTGAAATTTGGTTGGAAGGGAATCAACCTTCAATTCAGAGTTTAGCTGTTACCCTCTGTTAAGGGACAGAAATCTTATGCTCAGGTTAAACTTGAAAATTAATTTCCTTATATTAACAATATTTTTAGGGGAAGATAAATATTGTTCCATCTCAGTACCTTTTCTCTCTATGATAATTGAAGAAGGGTCAATATCTGACCTCAATTTCCTACCTCCCCTTCTGACAGAAAGGCTCCCTTAGAGAAAGTGAGAGAGAAAACTTTAGAGATACAATTCATGTTTTCTGTGAAATGCATCTAGAGAGGCCCATGTATATATACATAATTTGCATAGGCAAAACACAGCACCACACACTCTTCTATAGGGAGTAGCCATCTATATAATTAAATTCTGAAGTAGTCAGTCCTCAGTTTATAGATGGATTGTGTTTCAAAATTTAAAATGCAAATTAGATGTTTGGAATATAACATATTATCCCACAGAAATGAACTTGAATAGTATTTATACTTCCAGGCTTACAGATAAATATCTATTTATATCATGTTGTTGCTATTCCATATGGTACTGAAGAGATTCTAATCATCATTTATAGCATTATCTAAATGGTTCTAAATTTAGATGCAAGGGATATTTCTTCTGCTGTCTCTTTAGACTGTAAGCTTCTCGATATCATGAACTATATTTTGCCTTTATTTGTGCCTGGCACATAATAGACACTTAAATGTTTGTTTATTAACTGACTTGCCCCACTTCAAAAACCAATCCTTAATATAGCAAGGCATTTTATAATTTATTTTTATTATTAAGTGAGAATTTTAAGAAACAAGCCATTTCTTGGAATTCATTTTGAGGAAGACTATCCTATTATGTTGTTTGTCATGAGATCTGGTTAAAGAATCATTGGGCATAAGGGAAAGTCCCCTAGCATCTAAGTTTCTAAGACTTCAAGTTACAGAATGAATATTGAGCTACATTAGTAAGGGGTGTTCCACATGCTAATGAAGTCATAGATATAACACCCTATTGCTTATTTTAGAAATATGATGGTGGTGGCCAAGAGAGGGGTTTCATGGCTTTCATATCTGTATCCAGGCAGCTACAGAGTGTTCAATATATTCCCCCAGATCATAAAAAGATAGGATCTGGATTCACAGAAATGGTAGAGAAATACCTACCACACAGTCAATCCTAAAAGATACAGTACTGAGAGTTGATGGAATCTTTTCTCTCCTTTGATGAACCAATATGTGTTATAGACACCAGAGAAGCAACAAGAGATTCTTTGTGTAAGCTATAAATATTTTACGATGGACAGATATAGTTTCTTTTGCATCATATAATGGGAACAAAATGATGCTGCAGTGTAACTTAACAAGAGTAAAATGCAACCATTTAAGACTTATTTCCATACTATGGAAGTACTGCAGAAACAATATGTATAATAGCTATGGTTCTAGAGTTAAGAAGATATACTTTCCAATCTCAGCTATGACACATTTTAACTATGTAACCCTGGGCAAGTCATCTAACCACTAAGTATTTCAGTCAATTTTCTGGAATTTATTTGCCAAAATGTAGATAGATTATAATTTATGTTAGTAAAGGGAAATTCCCTACAATAATGCAATTACAGATTCTCTCATATTCATATCCACAACATATTGAAATATTTCTTGTTCATACAGTCAGATTGGTTAGTTACAGGTAAATGACAAAAATTACTCACTTTAAAAGAAAGTAAAATATCTAAGATTTTTTAAAAATAAAAATAAAGCAAAAATAATTAGGGTGAATCCCTGGCAATTGGCCTTTAGTATATGGTAAGAGCCTATTTTAACTAAAATTTTTCTGATTTTCAGGGGAAATCTGAACCAATCAAGAAATGCAATTTGTTATATCCTTCCCTTACCATGTATTTCAGGTATGAGTTCTTCCTTCAATATGAATCGTGCCATCCTTTGGCTTGGTGGTTCAGGAGGTCTACCAACAAATGAAACCACATTTGCCAAGCTGCTTCAGCAACGTGGCTATAAGACTGGATTGATAGGTATAGTTTGAGATCACTAGTTTTAGTTGAATAAATATAAATTTTCCATTGCAATTCAGAAATCCCTTAGCACACCTCAGTATTATGGAATTAAAGAAACAAGTAAAAACAGGACAATGTAAGTGATTATGAAGATCACATCTGAACTAATGAAATAGATAATGGTGATAAGTTTAAAGATATTTACATGTATATAATATATATATGGTAAAACCTAAACTTGCAACTTAAAATTCAATCCATGTCAAAATAATATGATCAGGTAAAGGGGAAGGTAGATGGAACATGTATAAATGGATAACAAAAAAGTAGCTGCAGAGTCATATAAGGGGCATCCTAGTAAATGTTTAACAATTTGCTCTCTGAAAAAATATAAATATAATACATATTTAAGTTTAATATGCACTATGAGTTTTATCCATTACTTTTGTAAGTCTAAAGCATAAACAAAATAATAATTCATTGTCAAAATATTTGTAGATTTTTGCAAATTTCTAAGGTGCAATTATGAACACTGAAAATTTAACAATTTCTCTTCATGGTGTTAGATATAGATCAAATTTGGACTTTAAAAAATTTTTTGGGAGAAGAAAATTCTTTAGAGATTTATCACAAGAACTCTATCTCTATAAACCAATGTGGTTTTTGTTTGTTTTGACTTTTAAGGGTTCAGCAGATGTCTAGGAAGCAAAGGTTCTATTGGTTATGAAGTCAAGGCCACTGGTAGTACCCCCAAGGTGTTTTTTTTTTTTTGGAGTGGGTAATACTTCATGTATTATATTATTGTAGATAGAAAGCTAGCCTTGTAGTCAGAGGAACCTGGTTTTACATCTGATACACAGAAACTGTCTATGACTCAGAAACCTTTATAAGATGACAAATTATAATATTTCTACTCTGCATCAGTAGAAGAATTTTAACATTTGTAATTCACTACAAATTATATTAATTTCATTATATTAACTATGGCTCCACCCTCAAGTATTTGATGATGTCAAAAAGAAAAAAATGGCAAAAGAGATAATTTGAGTCTTGATTATGATACTTTCTAGATATATGACTATGAGTAAGGTACTTCTAGTAAGATAGAAAAACTGTTCTTAGAGTCAGGAGATTTGATCTTGTATTTCATTTCTGACATTGTCTTTGTGATTTTACCTAACTTCTCTGAATTTCAATTGACTCAGTTTCACTTTATAAAGTAAGAATTGCTAATAGTGCTTCCAATTAAACACATGATATGGTTTTTATGAGTAAAATTCTTTGTATGGTGTAAACTGTGATTTTATTGTGTATTTCTAGTCCAAACTATAATTACATTTGGCCAAAGAAACATCATAATTTATTTTTGTAACTGTTTATTCCTATTTTACTCCTAGGAAAATGGCATCAAGGTTTAAGCTGTGCCTCTAGAAATGACCACTGTTATCATCCACTAAACCATGGGTTTGATTACTTTTTTGGGATGCCTTTTAGTCTCCTAAATGAATGTCAGTCAACAAAAACACCAGAGATACATAGAGATCTCAGAATCAAACTCTGGATTTCCAGTGTGGCTCTTGGCCTTGTTCCTCTTATACTTCTCATTCCCAGATTCGCTGGATGGTTTAAAGTTCCATGGACTATTGTTATCATTACTGCTCTTGTGGCCTCCTTGTTTTTTATTATCTGGTATTCTAGTTATGGATTCATTCGTCGCTGGAATTGCATCCTCATGAGAAACCATGAAATTATTCAACAGCCCATGAAGGAAGAAAAAGTGAACTCTCTGATTTTGAAGGAGGCTCTTTCATTTATTCAAAAGTAATGAATAGTTTCATTTTTTATTCTTTGTCATTAAAAAATAAATATCCATTTCAGAGCATGTTGGTCTCCTTGGTCAGAAAAAACTTTATTACTATATTTGTATGACATTTGACATTCTTTTCAATCTTTAAAAAGTCAAAAGAAAGTAACATTTTACCAGAAGACAGCATAATACAGTGGAAAGGAAACTGCCTGTGGAGTTAACGAACTTGGATCAACTCCCATCTCTGACATTTAAAACCTGGCTTTAGATACATGATTTAGTATCTCTAGTTAGGAGGAATATGGACTTGAGGAACCTTCTAGATCTATGATCTAAGGAAACAAATATATTGTCCATAACCGAAATATGCATTTTATTCTGTGGCTATTGTCCTTCACCATTTCCACATTTTTTTTCCTGAAGTAATCATTGGTAACTGTATCAAAGTCATCAGGTCTTTCAAGCTCATTTTCTGTTTTCCTCATATTCATAATTTCTTATGGCATCATGATTTTTCTTTTTTTTAAATAATTAACATTAATTATTTCCAGTCATTTTTCTATCAGAGGAAGTCACTTTCAGGTATTTTGTTACTGCAAAAAGTGCTAATATGTGTATAAATGTATAGTATGAACATTTCCTGGGTCTTTGACCCCTTTGGGATATATGACTGGCAAATGGTATTACTGGGTCAAAGAACAATGAGTTTTTAAATATAATTTACTAATTTTCTTCCATATGAGGATAGTCTTCATGCATTCTCACTCAAGTCTTCAATGCTTTTTGCATTATAGTATTTGAAGACATATTTTAAAAGATAGTTAGACTTATTCAACTTTCCCTAGATGTCATAATTAAGATTGATAGCTGAAAGTTACAAGAAAGCAAATTTTGGCTCAATCTAAAATGGGATGCCCTAAGACTTAGGGATTTTTTTTAACGTGTAAACACCAATTAGATATTTCTCTATCACAGAAGGTTTTTCCCCCTGAGGCAATTGGGATTAAGTGACTTGCCCAGGGTCACACAGCTAGGAAGTTTTAAGTGTCTGAGGTCAGATTTGAACTCAGGTCCTCCTGACTTCAGGGCTGGTGCTCTATCCACTGTCACTAAAGGTTTTTAAATAGCATCTCAATTGTAGTTTTTAAATGAATAGTATCATCTCAAAGTTCTTTTCTAACTCAAGGATCCCATGATTTAGTGTAGAGCCAATTATTCTGAGTTTTCAAAGGAAAAATAAGCTAAAATAATAATAATAGTTGATATTTACATAGTGCTTTTAATTTTAGCCTTCTAGCAACAATATTTTGAGATAGGTAGTATAATTATTTTTATCCTCACTTTTCAGATAAAGAAAATAAAACAGTTAAATTATTTGCCCTTAGACACACAACTGCTAAGTATTAAAAACAGATCTTGCTAACTCCAAATTGAATAGTTGATTAAAATACCATATTTCTCAACCAAAATGTTGTTCCACTATATTTTAAAGGACACTGACAAGCCAGTGAAGAGTAAACAGGAGGATTAGGACTCTTTCTAGCACCAGCCTTTTTTTTTTTTTTCTCCATTTCTCTTTAAGACAAATATCCTTGATATAATTATTTAAAAATATATATCTACTATTTCAACCAACTTTCACTAAAATTTTCAAAGAATATTCTAAAACTTTTCATTTCATTGTAGCTTCTTTAAATGCCAATATATTTTTCCAGTAGGTGAATTGAAAATTTTTTTTTCTTTCTTAGGTACAAACGTGGTCCGTTTCTCCTATTTGTGTCCTTTCTTCATGTGCACATTCCACTTTTAACTAAAAAGAAGTTTGTTGGGCATAGTAAATATGGATTATATGGGGATAATGTAGAAGAAATGGATTGGATGGTAGGTAAGTATCATTTTATGAAATAGTGAATAAGTTTATTCTATATGTTAGGCGACTTGTGATCTCATCAAAGTGGGTACTCCCTCTAGGCAGGAAGATTGTATCCCATCCATGTTTATTCATGCTCTCTGTCTTTTCCATAGGTCTTCCCCTAAGTCACATAAGGCTTCCCTTGTAACATTCTTCCTCTAGTTCTCTTAACATTGTGGAGATATCAGGGGAACTCTACTAAGCCTTTTAAAAAGTAAACTTTAGGAAAGAATAATTCAATTGAATGAATGTTGATAATGAATTTATATGAATTGGTACATTTTCTATATGCAACAATGTTTTTAGTGCTGGGCTCACCACCATCTCATACAATATTTATATTCAGTCAAATATTTCTTATACTTTTGAGAGATAGCCAATTGTTACATTTTCAACGTGAGCATTTATGAATCAAAAAAGGGGTGGCAATCACTAAAATACAGGGATTTATTTATTATTTTGCTGACTTTTCTAACTTTAGAAAGGGATGGAGAAAATGTTAATAATGCATATTAAAAGAAAATGTGTATGGTGCCTAGATATTTTTTGGATAGGTGGTTGTTAAGCATTTACCAGCATATATATATATATATATATGTATATATATATATATATGGTGTGTACATATATATGCACAAAACTCTCTTCCTATATACACATTTAAATACACAAATACATATATGCATAAGTATTTGCATGTTTACATATGTATAAGCATATATCACCATTTATGTATTTGGGGAAAGAGAGAAAAACCAGAGACAGAGACAGAGAGACAAAGAGACTGAGCAGAAGAAGAGGGTGAGAGAGAGAGAGAGAGACAGATAGACAGACAGACAGAGACAGAGATAGAGATGGAGAGAGATTAAATGACTCATCTAAGAAGATTACAACAAGCATGGGAGACAGAACTTGTATTATTTTTTTTTCACTTATCTTTAATTGGTAATATCTAGTCACTGGATTATGATATCTAAAGTTGCTAGGTATCTTTGAGATCATCTTTAATACCCTCACTTTACAGATGTGGAGACTAAGGTTCATAAAGGGAGATGACTTTTTCCTACTACTCTACCATTCTGCATATTCCCCATTACTAGTATATTTTTAATATTTACTTAATATTTACTTAAAATGTACTTAAATGACTATTTGTTCTTATTTTTTTTAATCTGAAATTAGTGAACATTTCAACAAGATGTGGTGTCAGTTTTATGACATCATGGTTCAAATAGTTGTTTTTATGTTTAACTAAAAAAATTCATATTTTTTCAAGAAATCCCACAATTTTTTGCTTCTTTTTTCTTTCTAAATGCATCATTTTGTGTCTTCTAATTTTACTACAATTAAGTAGTCTAAAACTAGTATTTCAAATGTTAACAAGAACAATTTATTTGTCTATAATTAGAATGTTATAAGAAAATCACAAAAGTAACTAACACAACCTCTCTCAAGTAAGACTTCAAATCTTTTGTGATTGTACATCGTATCATAGCTCATTGAGAATTTCTTTTTTTTCCTTTTCTGTAGCCAGAAGCTTTATATCCCTTAGCAAGAACATTCCTCCTCAGAGTGACCAGGAAAAGTCTTTTTCTTTTTTACAACTTTCTGCTTTCTTATATATGTCAGAGGAAGAAAAGAAAGGATCAGATTAGCATGTTGTACTAGCCTGTGTAATACCTTGTGATCTTTGTTCTCAGTTGGTTTATTATCCACGTTATTAACTTGTGTTTCCTCCTTCCTGATTAATACTCTACCTTGGAGGACAAATCGATAATGTGGTAGAATGGAAGTTTCTTTGATTTGGACTCAAAGAACTAGATTCCAATCCTCCTGTTTACTATGTGTGTGATCTTGGCAAAATTATTGCATTTTTTTGGGGGGGTTATTGGTTTATGAATTTAGAGCTGGAAGGGACTTAAAGTCAACTTGTTCAACTCCTAATTTTATACCAAAGAACCTAGAGTAGCAAATTAATTGACCATTATTGGTGACCATTATTATTAATTACCATTAATGACCATTAGAGATCTAACTACCACACAGAGAGAGTAAGGATAGGCTACAATTCATATGGCAAGCTCAAGGAAACTTTACTCAAGGGATTATTTTGTATAGTAGCTGAATTTAATAAGCACTTAATAAAAGGTTATTAACTTAATGACCTTTGAGTGTCCCATTTTTAAAAAATGCAGTGATTTTTTTTCATTGGAGTGAATTTAGGAATTATTTACATTTAAAGTTCTATTAACTGAGTTTCTATTAAACAATTAAATTATCTTGTGGCTTCTCTCTATTAATATAAGGACTTGTCTATTGTATATTATGGTTTTAATAAGATTACATTGTTTTATTAGAAAAAAAGCAATACTGATTCACATTGTCTTGATTCATCTGTCCTTGTCACAGGCAAAATTCTTGATGTTATCGACAAAGAATATTTGAAAAATAATACACTTGTATATTTTACTTCTGACAATGGAGGTCGTTTGGAGTCTCAGGAAGGAAAATTCCAACTTGGTGGTTGGAATGGAATATACAAAGGTGGTAATAATATCGCATTGAAATGCCTGCTTTTGAAAATCGAGATTTTTAATGTTTTCAACTATCAACTTCAGTACCCAAAAGTGTTGCTTGTGTTTTATCTAAAAGGTTTAAAATGAGAAAATAACAAGGTAGAATATTTGATATACAAAAAAATCTATCTATAGAAATATAAAATTTTATAGTTGAATAATGATTCAGAGTCTCTAATCCTGGAATATTTTGAGTGAGGAGATTTTTGGTGTTATTTTACACACATACAAACATATAAATATATTCATAAACATTTATACACATGCATACACACATATATATTCCCTTTCTTTCTTCTTCCTCTTTCTCTGTCTCTATAAATGCACATCAACAATTCACACATATGTGCATGCATGCATGATATATGCATATACACGTATACTCTGTATATTCACATGCCAAACACATGTTCTATATACATGCACAAAAGTAAGGAAGGACACAGTAGTTTCTGTGAATACATTGATCTAAAGAGCTACCCTAAGAGCCTTCAGATTTTTGAAAACTATCTGTAAGACTGGAGACTTTTCTGTCTATACTTTACAATTTAGTACTTATTCTTGTTTATTAATCACTTTATGTATTTGTGTATATGTCTTCTTTCTCCAATTAGATTTTGAGCTATTTTTAGTCAAATCATGTCTAATAGTACTTTCACAGAATAGGTGTTCAATAAATCATCATTAAATATTAATCATAAATATTTTATCTATGTAATCTCAATCTTTAATATAAATTAGTTTTATTTTGGGATTTCCTAGTGAGGAATTGGCTTTAACATTTGACAGGAGAACATCTTTTGTATTCTGCAAACCTGATTTTCTAATTTGTAAAATAAAGTTGTTTTTTCTTAAAACCTTGTTTTAATGACATTAGTTCCCTGCTAAATGGTTCCCTATTGGTTATGGGATCTAAATTCTACAGCCTACAAAAGAACCTATTTCTATAGACTTAGCACCTATTATTCTCTTATATGAATCCTTGGGTCCAGTTAAAATTATTTACTCCTTATCCCAAAGTATGGTTTGTGAAATCTAGTTGCTATTTTTGGCTATTTTCATCCTTTTTTTATTTCTCAAAAATCTAATGCCTTTCCCCATTCTCTGTATTTCATAAACTACTATACATTGTTTTCCTTCATGAAGATGTCTCAGAGCACTCTAATCCATGTTGATTTCTGTATTTATAATAACTTTCTAAATCACTCATTTGCTAATTTAACTGAATGTAACCCTATGGCAATTTCAGTGCTCTTTGTCCTATGCATTAAAAACTTTAAGATATATTCATTTACTTTCTTTTTTTAATCTGATTTTTCTTGTGCAGCAAGAGAATTGCATAAATATGTTTATACATATTGGACTTAACATATTTTTAACATGTTTAACATATATTGGATTGCTTGTCATCTAGGGGAGGGTGTGGGGAGGAGGAGAAAATATGAAATACAAGGCTGTGCAAGGGTCAGTGTTGTCAAATTATCCATGCATGTTTTGAAAATAAAAAAACTTTATTAAAAAAACTTTAAGGTAATAAATTCCCAGGCATCATATCAAGTATATGATAATGTTCTTAAAACAGAATGTATCTTATATTACATTGTAGTCTTCACACTTTCTAGAAAAATATAGTATATCTTCAAGAATTTTTTGCTTCATTAAATCTATAAGATTTAATAAATCTAATTAATAAATTAATTAAATCTATAAGATTATTAATTAATAATTAATTAATTAAATCTATAAGATTATGCCTTATTATTTTCACTACTATTTTTGAACTTTAGGAGGCAGAGGAATGGGAGGCTGGGAAGGTGGAATTCGGGTACCAGGAATATTTCGATGGCCAATGATTCTTCCAGCTGGCAAAGTGATCAATGACCCTACAAGCCTCATGGATATTTACCCAACATTGTCTTATGTTGCTGGAGCAATATTGCCACAGAACAGGTACACAAATTTATATAATTTAATATTTAATATTTTAATTTTAATAATTTAAATGCATTTTTCTGCTTATATAGTATTTGAGATCATATGTATAAAGTGTATAGTTGTACTGTATATACATATTTGTATATATGCATGCATACATACACACTGTATAGACAATGAAATAGATATTGAATGTAATTGTTTTTATTTTACATTTTCATAGCGTCTATGATGTGCAAATATAAGATCTTAGTCTATTGTTATACCTATAGGGGTATACCTATTCCTATTCTTTAATTCTAAGTCTATATGCTTATGCTTGAGTAAAGTAAGGCAGATTTGATCATTCCAAATAATAGGCTCATGAAATAGTTTTTGTAATGGCAAAGGTATTATTTCCAAATTCACACTGCTTTCAAAGTTCAAAAGATATTGACATTCAGATTACCTGGCTGACTTTCAGATTGCCCAAATTTTGTGGGCAAGTCTGTGCCAATAGAAATACAATTATATATTGTATTCAAAAGAGGTATAAATTATACTTAATATGCAATTCAAATTATGAAATAAATTTTGGGAGGAGGGTAGAGTAAAGAATGCTAGGATTTGGATAGACAATTTTACTTCTCATCCCCGAGTGACAATTTGTATGTTTTTGATGGTTTGATGACCACTTGCCAGGAATGATGTAAAAGACATTTATGTTTCCATATGAATTGAACTAGCTCCCCAAGAGTCCTTAAAATTGTTAGAGAACATTTCTTGCTTAGAGATAGTAAAAGGACATTAGGTATATAATGATGATTATGTTAAAATATTTAAGGTGAGAAAATCCCTGATCCTTCTTTACATTGATTGTATATATTTTTGAGTTGATAATATAGATTAGATTTTTGAGTTGATAGTATATATTAGATCATTGAATTTATTATGCATCACCTAGAATAGTCTTCATTTTCATTCTCTTTTTTTTAAAATTTCAGAGCGATTGATGGCAAGAACCTGATGCCTTTATTGGAAGGCAGAGTTTTTCACTCAGGACATGAGTTCCTTTTCCATTACTGTGGAATATATTTACACACAGTAAGATGGCATCAAAAAGACTGTAAGTATTGAGATATGCATGAATGTACCTAAGATTTTTTTGTTGTGAAACCTCCTAGATTGCTCAACAATCAAATTATAATAGCACAAATTAAGGAAATAGTTTCTTATTTTTATTTTATCCTACTTGAGAGAAGATAGTGTGGTACATAGAAGAAAAAAACATAATTATGAGATTTAATTCTTTTAGTTAAATATATTCAGATAAGCATTTTGGTTTCAAAACACATATGCAATTGGACTAATAGTGATGGTACTTTGTGTATGAGAGAGTGCAAAAAAAGTGTGTCAATGTATAAGTCAAACTAGGATAACTGACTATATTTTTAAAATTTCTTTGAATTTCTTAGTGTAATATTCCCTGTTGTCTTCTTTTAAATTTTTTTTCAGTATTTAATTTTTCCTGTCCATTTTTGTTGACTAGAATTCACCTAAAATAGAATTCATTCAAAGGAATAATTGGTCCTTGTCCTAGTAGAGTGATAAATGAAATCTGAAATAACTGAGGCAGCAAATGTTTGAGCTTCTGAGCATAGTGATTTATCAAGCAAAGAATGTCAATTGCAGAACAAAATAAGACCAATCCTAAGGTGGCACTGGACCCCAGATATTGGGGGAAACAGATTTTTATGCATTAAAGAAAACAATCAGGGCAGCTAGGTGGTGTAGTGGATAGAGCACTGGCCCTGAAGTCAGGAGGACCTGAGTTCAAATCTGGTCTCAGACACTTACCACTTCCTAATTGTGTGACCGTAGGCAAGTCACAACCCCAATTGCCTCAGCAAAAAGCAAAAAAGAAAAAAGAAAATAATCAATAGACTGTAAACCACTGTACAAGATTAAGTGATTTGATTTTTAATTAGAGTAAAGATGACGGATTTTACAAATGGGAGGGGGGAGTGATTTCCAGTCAAACTGGAAGGAGGTGATTGTCTTTAAAAGTCTTTCCTTTCCTGGAAGATGCTGACTGTTTCATTTTATGAATATATTTTTGAATAATATATGTGGCAGCATATGATGGAATTATTGTTAATATGATTGACTCTCTTGATTTTCCCACTAAACCAACTCCATTTTATAATCAGCCTTTGCTCTATTTCTTCAGAAGAAATCCCATTCAGGATTTTTGCATATATGAAGTATAAATATATTTTATTCTCCAATTTGGATTTTTATCTAATAGAAAATTACATGATTTGTCTTTATGAAATTTATTATAGTATAGGATATCTATCTCATCATTGTAGAAGGAGTTTGTCAAAACAGAGGTTTATCTGGATCAATGCAATTTCTATGTTGTGGACAGGAAGTGCTCAGAAAGTCCCTCCATATAAGGACTGAAATATTTTATATCTGTGTTAAATTTTTTCTGTTTGTTTTACTTTTATTAACTAGAAGGGGTATACATTTCAAGAATGGAATGGGTTTCCTTTTATCTAGACTCAAATACTCCTAAAATCATATTTGGAAAGGTGGGAATTAGTGGTAAAATCTCATAGCAATTAAATGGGATAAATAATTGCCTCTTGGATTCTGATTCCCCCTTAGAAGATTGCTATTATTTAGTCAAATGCCAATCACATTGAATCTCACAAAGATTATAGCTATCTTCCCTGATTCCCAGGTTGATTTACAATGTGTAGGGGTAAAGTTTTCCCAACATAATCTATTTCTTCTTTGAATTTTCTTCCAGAAAGAATGGTGGAGATGACTGTACTCATTCTTTCTATATTGCTTGAGAATTATTTCATAATTGGCACGAATTTGAAAAATTTTATGATGCAGTTGCAACATATTTAACCTGACAGTTACCCAAGAATGACAGTAAACAATCAGTTCATGTGAAAAACTTGCCATATTATATTAAAAATAAAGGAACTGTGAATAATCTTTTCTTATTTGTATCATCTTCATGGCTGTTCTTCCCATTTGCTTTGTTGAGGTCATAGTGTATTATTTTCTTGACTCTGCATACGTCACTTTGCACCCATTCATGTAAATCTTTTCATACTTTGCCTTATTCTTCATATTTCCTTTTTCTTACAAGATTTTAATATTCTATTCTATTCATGCACCATAATTTATTTAGCTTTTACTAATTGAGGAATGACTACTACTACTACTACTACCACTACTACTATTATGACTATTGCTACTACTACAACTACTAGCAATAATAATAAATAACTAGAAGTTATATAGTACTTTAAGGTGTGCAATTTTGTTGTTCAGTTGTTTTCAATTGTGCCTAACTCTTTGAAACTCCATTTAAGGCTTTCTTGTCAAAGATACTAGAGTGGTTTGAATTTCCTTCTCTGTCTCACTTTATAGATGAGGAAACTGAGGCAAAAATAGAGTAAGTGAATTTTCCAGGGCTATACAGCTAGTAAATGTCTGAGGGTGGACTTACATTCAAGTCTTTCTGAATCTAGATTCAATACTCTACATTTCTATACCTCTACAATACCTCCTAGCTGCCCTATAGAGTTTGCAAAATGATTTATAAATATGATCTTTTATCTTCTCAGCAACCATGGGAATTTTTTTCCTGTGCTATTTTTATCCCTGTTTTATTGATGAGGAAACTCTCGCACAGGTTAAATTATCTGCTCAAAATTGCACAATGTCTAAGTCTAGAAGTGAACAAACATAGATTTTACTGATTCCAGGTCCAGAGTGTCACCTAATTGTTTCGTTCAGTTCTCCATTGTTTGGCCATGAAAAGTGCTGCCATAAATCTATTGGCATATATGAAACCATTCTTTTTTGCCAGTGATTTCCTTGGAGGTATCTGCCAAACAGTCAAATTTCTAATTGAAAAGGTATAGATATTTAGGCAATTTATTTACATAATTTTAAATCACTTTCCAGAATGATTTACTAATTCCCAGCTCCACTAAAATAAATTAAATAATAAAATGAAGACTAAATAATTTCAAAGGTCCTCTCTAGTCTTAAACTTTATGATCCTTATTGAATTCACTCATATGACATCAGCAACTTCACTCCATTTGCAAGTGTTTAGTTTTACTAATCTTTTCTGGAGACTGTCAAAAGGACCTTTAAAGATCCTCCAACATTGATTCCTTCCAGCTAACATCATGTTTGCCAGTCTTCTGTGCTGTCATATAAAATCTTAGTTTTGCTTTAATTTTTCCCCTTTTATTGATATAGAGAATTCTTTTATTGGTTGTTATACATCTAATATATTTTATTTTATTTTAATTGCTTATTTTTATTAAAGCTTTTTATTTACAGAACATATAAGTGCTTTTTCTACAATGGCCTTTGCAAAATTTTTTTTCTAAAGTTTTCCCCTCCTTCCTCCCACTCCCACTCCTAGATGACAAGTAATCTAATACATGTTAAATATGTTAAATTATATGACAAATCCAATATATGTATACATAGCTATACAGCTATCTTACTGCACAAGAAAAATCAGATCTAGAAAGAGAAAAAAACAACCTAAGAAGGAAAACAAAATGCAAGCAAATATTCACAGAAAGCATTAAAATGCTGTTTTATGGTCCACACTCAGTTCCCACAGGCCTCTCTCTGGATGTATGACTGTCTTCATCGCTGAACAATAGGAACTGGTTTGAATCACATCATTGTTGAAGAGAACCATGTCCATCAGAATTGATCATTATATAGTCTTGTTGCTGTGTATAATGTTCTCCTGGTTCTGCTCATTTCACTCAGCATCAGCTCATGCAAGTCTCTCCAGGCCTCTCTGAAATCATCCTGCTGGTCGTTTCTTACAGAGCAATAATATTCCATAACATTCATATACCATAATTTATTCAGCCATTCTCCAATTGATGGGCATCCATTCAGTGTCCAGTTTCTCGCCACTACAAAAAGGGCTGCCACAAACATTCTTGCACATGTGGGGTCCTTTCCCTCCTCTAAGATCTCTTTGGGATATAAGCCCAATAGAAACACTACTGGGTCAAAGGATATGCACAGTTTGTCAACTTTTTGAGCATAGTTCCAGATTGCTCTCCAGAATGGTTGGATTTGTTCAAAGTTCCACCAACAATGTATCAGTGTCCAAGTTTTCCCACATCCCCTCCAACATTCGTCATTATCTTTTCCTGTCATCTTAGCCAATCTTAGTCAGGTGTGTAATGGTACCTCAGAGTTGTCTTAATTTGCATTTCTCTGGTCAATAGTGATTCGGAGCACTTTTTCATGTTACTAGAAATAGTTTCAATTTTTTCATCTGAAAATTGTTCATATCTTTTGACCATTTATCAATTGGAGAGTGGCTTGAATTCTTATATATTTCAGTCAATTCTCTATATATTTTAGAAATGAGTCCTTTACCAGAATCTTTGCATGTAAAAATGTTTTCCCAGTTTATTGCTTCCCTTCTAATCTTGTCTGAATTTGTTTTGTTTGTACAAAAGTTTTTAACTTGATATAGTCAAAATTATCTATTTTGTGATTAATGATGCTTTCTAGTTCTTCTTTGGTCACAAATTCCTTTCTCCTCCACAGATCTGAGAGGTAAACCATCCTACGTTCTTCTAATTTGTTTATAATATCATTCTTTATGTCTAGATCATGTATCCATTTCGATCTTATCTTGGTATATGGTGTTAGGTGTGGGTCAATGCATAGTTTCTTCCATGCTAGTTTCCAATTTTCCCAGCAGTTTTTGTCAAATAGTGAGTTTTTATCCCAAACGCTGGGGTCTTTGTGTTTATGAAACACTAGATTACTACTGTTATTGACTATTTTGTCCTGTGAACCTAACCTATTCCACTGATCTACTACTCTGTTTCTTAGCCAGTACCAAATGGTTTTGATGACTGCTGCTTTATAATATAGTTTTAGATCTGGTACAGCTAGGCCACCCTCATTTGCTTTTTTTTTCATTAATTACCTTGAAATTCTTGATCTTTTGTTTTTTCAGATGAATTTTGTTGTTATTTTTTCTAGGTCAGTAAACATCTAATATATTTTAAAGTGTTTTTTTCCATTTTATTGAAATGAGAAGTAGGGGGAAATAGTTTTGTGATGTTTTAAGGATTTTAAAAATTTTAAGGAAAATTTTGAGTTGAGAATATTTTAGAATATTATAATTAGTTTATATTTATTCCTATATCTTAATAATTGAGTTACATTTTTCTTCTAGGTGGTACAGTGTGGAAGGCTCATTATGTGACTCCAAAATTTCAGCCAGAAGAAGGCAGAGCCTGTTATTGGAGTGGACTTTGTCCATGCTCTGGGGATGTCAACTACCATGATCCTCCTTTGCTGTTTGATATTTCAAGAGACCCCTCTGAAGAGCATCTTCTTACTCCTGAAAATGAGGGGCTCTTTGATTCTGTGATAAAGAAAATGGAAGAGGCAGTGAAAGAGCATCGGAGAACATTGATGCCAGTTCCACAGCAGTTCTCTGTATTCAATACAATCTGGAAACCATGGCTCCAACCTTGCTGTGGGACTTTTCCATTTTGTGGATGTGATAAGGAAGATGACATTATACCAACTGGACTATGAGGAAAATAAGCTTCTGGTTAATGGGATCTGCTGGATATATTATGTGAAAGTAAAAGTAAGCATGTATAGAACAAATTAATACTTATTTTCATTTGAAATCTGAAGAAATGGTTTTAGGATTCTTTTTTTTCAGGTATCAGCTCTACCAACCTCCTCTTCTTTTTTTTCCCTAAGGAGTTCAATAAATTAAATATTTATTAGTAATTTGGCATATAATTTCTTAGCCCAATTTAAAACATTTCTTTAAGTTCTAACTTTATAAATATCAAAAGGACATTGCTATAAAGAATGAGAAGTTAATTTTTTAAGATGACACTTTGAGGAATTCTCTAATTCTTTCAAAATTGCTTATACTTGTAGTATCTCAATTTTAAAATTTAAAAATATTTTCTCTGCCAACTTCTGCTTACAACTTACAACATGTTCAATTTAGTATGATCTAATCAAGTTGGTGGTAAATAAAAATTAGGATTTAGTTGACAATTGAGACTCAAGTTGTTTATCAGTTACTAACATGAAGGAAATGTATGGAATGGTGCTAGTATTTCTTTGGAAATCAAAATTCTCCTAGTCCAGTCTCAGAAGGTGAAAAAGACTCCAGACCATTCCATCAGGTTCCTTTCTCTTTGTCTACCTGTTTTCACTTTTCTCTTTTCTTTCTGTATTTAATATCTTCCTTTCTTCTTTCTTACTTTCTTTCATATCTTTGTCTCTTTGTGTATGTCTCTGTTTCTGTTTCTCTCTCAGTCTCTTTGTCTCTCTTTATCTCTCTCTTTTATAACTTAAAGAAAATGCAAGTAAGCAGGATTCAGAGTAGGATAGAGAAGGGAAGGAAATTCAAAACAGGAGGGAGGGAGAGGAGAAAAATCTTAGCACATCCTTATTTTTATCATTTCTTCTGCTTATCTATTACCAATGTTCTGTTTTCTTGTGGAGATTTACAACACATTCTGGAACACTTTAAGAAGACAATAAAAATTTATTGTAAAAAAAGTTCTTATTGTCATGTCATGTTCTAGAATTAATAGCAGCATTAACAAATGTATTAAAGAAAGAATGAAAAAATTATTAATAATTTATTAAAGCCATGCAAATTGAAAAAGAAAGTCTTTGATATCAAGGAGTTTGCCTCTCATGGTTGGATCTCACGACTGAAAGCAAAAACAAAATGAATGAAACAAAATGAAACAAAAGTTTTTTAACATATATTCATAGTCATTCAGCTCATTGTCTCTTTGTTAGTATCATTTTACTTATGGTAATCTGGAATATTTTGTCATTGCATTGATCAGCATTTTTAAGTCTATCAAAGTTGCTTTTAAAATGTTGTTATTGCATAAAATATCCTCTTGGTCATGTTCATTCCATTCTTCATCAATTAATACACATCTTCCTAGATTTTAGTGAAACAAATCCCTTTACTCCCTATTTTTATGGCATAATAGTATTCTTTTATTTCATATACCAAAAGTTTTTTGACAATTTTAACAAGCATAGCTTTAGTTTTGTGAACAACATATTGTAGGATTCTGGCTTTTAATCCATTCTATTATCCAATTCCACTTTATGGGAGAGATCATCTCATTCCCATTTACAGTTAAGATTACTAATTGTATTTCCCACCATCCTATTTCCTCCCATTTATACTTTTTTCTCTTCTTTCACCCTTTCCCTCCTCACAAGTGTTTTGCTTCTGATCCCCACCTCTCTTAGTCTGTCCTCCCTTTTATTAGCCTTCCCTTTTTTGTTCCTTATTCTACTTTTATCCTCCATTTTCTTTCCCCTTTTCCCTCTTACTTACCTATATGGTGAGACAATATTTCTGATTATTTATTTATTCATTCATTTATTGATTTATTTATTTATCTTTCTACCTTTATTCATTCATTTAGTCTATTCATTCATTCATTTATTTGCATCACTCTAGTTCTGAGTTCTTTGCCACCACAAAAGAGCTGCTATAATTTTTTATATATAGAACCTTTTCTTCCTTTTTTAAAAATATCTATCCACTACACTACCAAGTGATTTAACAATATAGGAAGTCATTTCGTAATGTGTATACATTTTAATAAGCTGTTTATGTTTTTCTTGAGGATTTTGTGGACACATCTTTGAAAGTTTATCCTTCATATTCTTGCCAATTCTGTCTCTTGATCTTTCTAGTGTTCATATAAATATAGTTATCACATTATAGGAGAGCATGTATTTGCTTCTATGTGGATTTCTAAATTACTTTTTTCATGTCAAGCTCAGAGCTCATTAGGCTTAAAAAAAGAGTCATGCTAGTTTTCTTAACATGGGTTTAGAAGAGAGAATAAAATAAGATAATCCTTGTAAAGTGCATAATATAGTTCCTGGCACACATGTAGTTGGCACTATTATTTTGAATATTAGCCAAGAGGAGGAGGAGGAGTTATTGCTAGTTGGTTGACTATTTTGCATTACATATATAATTTTAAAAAAAGATTTCTTTTTAACCTAGCTTATTTTCTATCAGTATGATCTAAAAAACAAGAGAGGAAACCATATAGTTTAATGGGAAACTGCTGGTTTTAGAGCCAATGTGATTTTAATGCTTTTATATTTATTACCTTGAGAAACCCACAGAATCTCTCTCAGACTCATTCTTCTCATAATTCAAATAAAGATTAGATAAGCCCCCAAAATTGCTAAATTGGGCACACCCTTTGATCAGCTATATTATTATTATTATTAGTCCCCCCCAAAATAGAGAGAACACCAAAAACAAATTTTCAGATTTACAATTCTGTCCAATTTACAATTCTGTCATTGTTAACAATCATAAAAGAATTGATGTGAGATTTATGAAAAAAAAAATAAAAGGGGAATATAGGGATGGTGGAGATCAATTCTCCCATTGTGTTTAGAACCTAAAGTTCAAGAAGAGTTAAATCTTTGTTGGTGTTTCTCAAAGTGTAGCTTCAGAAATTCTCTGCAGGGTATTGAGTTTGAATCACTGTGATCTGAAGGAATTGACTTTGAGATAGCTGAAAACTAGGGGAATTTCAGAATTGTTAGCATGAACAAACTGCCAAGTCAGTGATGGTTCTGTAGGACTAAGAGAAAGAAAGTCAGGTCAATATCTCTTTCAGAAACATACTTCTTAGACAATTGCCCAAAAAACCACTATTTTATTGATTTTATAAAGCTGTGAACTGAATACATAATTGTTATTCTTGATTCAAACTTGTTGAATCATGATTATCCCCTTTAGACTCCAGTAATAAGTGGTGGGAATAAAGCATATTCTGCATTTGCCCCAGAACAATGCAAGAGGTAAGGCAATATCTTTAGAAAGTCATTTGGAGTAAGTATTTTGAGGGATGTGCAGTATAAGAAGTTCTTATAAAGATAAATTGGCAATACTTTTATGGGTGATCATGAAACTTCTTGCTTCAATTATTCCCCTTCTTTTCTTTGTTTTAATTTTATCTTTAGATTTTCAAAGGATGATATAGAATATTTTTATTAGCTGCTCAGTCATCCAAGCTGTGATTTAACAGTGTTATAGAAGTAGAAGGCATTAAGTAGGCTTACTTTTAGCATGCATTTTGACATTTATCCAAATTCACATAGGATTTTAGAAAAACCACACAATTTCTTTGAATAGGGAAACATTCATTATCCAAGAAAGTATGATCAACACACCCTTTCAAAAAATTCATCATTTGTTCTTCAAGCATTATATTTTCAAAGAATGAATTATTCATTGTGCTTGGCTGAAGTCCATGCCTAGAGCACTCCCTTTGTAATACCCAAGCAGCAGGATGATACACTGATTCATTTGCTAAGTTTCTGTAAAGTTTAGTTTAGTTTGTTAAATATTTATAAGGTACTTTTCATTTGCAATGTTCTCTTAAGATTCTGGGGTGGGGGCTCAAGATAAATACCAAATGGCCTTTCCTTCAAGGTCCTTATAAATTAGTAATGGATATAGAAACATATAATCAAATAAATGCATTACAAATTGAGATGACAAGTATGTAAGATTGCAAATTCATATAGGACCAGAAGCATTTGAGATTATTGAGGCTGGTAACTTATCATCACCCATTTCCCCTCTTCTCTACCAGATCTAGTCCATGAGAAAAGTGATATGAAAAAAATAATTGCAGTAGAGCATAAATTTTGCTTCTCTTTAGAGCTCTAAATTGTTCTTCTAATGCCAATGCTGGTACTGTATTGGGGAATTATTTTTGTGTAGTCAAGTCATGTATCTGCAATAAGTCATTAAAGTAGAGGCACTAATGGATGTAAATGAAACAGATAATTCAGTGAGTTATCTGGCATGCTGATTCATTCACCAAGTCTTTCCTCAAAAAAGTAATTACTAATAGAATTTAAAGATTAACCGAGGTTGGTGATCTGAGATGGGTCTCATATATTACCATATACCTATATACTACCCATATACTACTTAATCCAACCCTTGAATTCTCAAACTCTTCTTTTTTCTCTCACAGAAATTTTTGAGGAGACCATATGATTTTTCAATTTGTATGATTTCTAAGACTGTATATTCATGAACTCCTGGACACTTGGACTAACTCAGAATGACTTGCTTAGACTATGTCTTTCTTATGGAGGCAAGACTTATGCTAATGTAGTAAAACTAGTTGGAATTTACCACATATCTTACATTTGTAAGGTAAGCTGAATTTAACTCTGATAAATGAAAAACTAACTATGTGCTCAAAGTCAGAGGCAATTTGAGCTCTTACTTCAATGCATCATTTTACACATGCTCTTAAGTAAAGATACTTGAACAAGTCTTCACATAGGAAAGCCAATCAATCAATAAACATTTGTTGAACAACTACTATGTGCCATGCACCATGCTAAGGGCTGGGATTATAAAACTAGGCAAGAGACAGTCCCTGCTTTCAAAGAGTTTACAATCTAATGAAAGTATTTATGTTCCTTCCATAATTATTTCTCAGATTAAGGGGGCTCTGCAGTGCTGAATCTTCTTTTGCTTTTCAGTTCACTGACATTTCTAAAGCTTTCTAGATTTCAAGTTATTCAGGTGTTTTTCTCATGTGTCAAGGTTAGGCATCTGTTTGATTTTCACAATATCAGTTGAAAACAGTCAGAGAATAAAGCTTTCACTAATCTTAAATGTCATTCAATTTATCTCAATAAATATGTTATAGAACTATTACATGGCAAACATCAGGTTAGATGCTAGACATCTAAATAAAAAAGAGAAGCAAAATTTAACTTCAAAAAGCTTGCATTCTATTGAGAAGTTTGTCTTCAGTACCAAAAGACTGGCTGTGTTCTTTAGGAATTTTTTTAATCATTCTGTGCCTCCTCCTTTGGAAAGTTATAGATAACACAATGCCTGGAACTCAGGAAGTGCTATATAAATTTTAACAACAGTGATGGCAATGATCATGATGATGATAACAATTGCTGCAACCAACCTGTCTTTTCATCTATGTATAACAGACTCTGGTTAACAAAATTTTGATACTATCTATAGTCTCTTCCAAAAAATGTTTTGGATTTTAGCCACCTACTTATTGCAATATCCTGTAAAAAGTTACCATTATTCTATGGAAAGTCCTTGCCACATATTGGACCTTAAGAAAGAATCATAGCTTGAGAAATTTTATAAAAGAGGCAAGGAGGTATTACATGATTACAAGAGTGAGTATATAGCCACAGGGAGGTGATAGATTGGTAAAGAGGTTTTTTAAATATAAATTCATGTGGGAAGCCCATTGTAAGTCCTTTGGAAGACTGAAGCAAGGTGAGGTCTCTTAGAGGACTTTAGGGGACTTGGCAAGGCTAATTTCCCAGCTGATAACTTATATCTGAGTTCCTTCAGATTATTTAATTCACATGACCTGAGTGTATTTTTAAGACAGGATGCTTTCAAAAATTAAAACAAATAACAAGATAGGCCTTGACTAATAGAACAAGGAAATGTCAAAATTTTAGTTATACTTTCTGTGGTTTTCTTGCATTTATGTAATGTACAACAGAGAAAAATATGCTTATAGTGGGGTATAAAAGAGAAGTTGTAAGAAATAAACTCAGTTCTAAGATGTAAGCTTGAAATCGCCAGGCCCCACATTCATTTCACTCATTGCTTCATCCAGCACTCATGCCAATTGTTGCCAATTCCATCAACAGGCAAATCCTTTTAAACTAGTTATATCCCTGGCTATATCCAAAGAATTTCAAGGCACTCTTGTAACTTGGAGAAAAAAATACTTAGTTTCTATTATAGTAGTTTTTAAGAACTGTCACTTTGGAAAGAAAGAATTATTGAGCTTGGTAACAGGATTCAGAGAAGTGATAGAATCTGAAGGATCAAATTTCAATTTTATATCAGGAAGATCTTCCTCAGAGATAAAGCTACCTGAAAGTAAAATGGTTTGTATCTAAAAGTAGTTAGTTCTTTATCCTTAGAGGTAAAGTGAACACTAGATAAATGCATTTCTAGAACCCCATTGTTTAGATATGTCTCACTAGGTGGCTTCTGAGGTTCTTTCCCATTCTAAGCTTCATAATTCATTGTCATATATGCTCCATATGTCACATATGGAACAATACCAAAGTGTTATAAGCACAATTTCATAGCATTTCAGGAATTCTGTAACCCATCTTTCATACAATTGAAGTCTTTGCTCCTTCTGTCCCCTGTACTATCGCATTTCAGAGGTCATTGGCTCTCCAGTTTTGTCATGGATAAAGTGAAAAGAGTACAGAAGATTGAATTCGATTAGGGAGGATGAAATATATCGTGTTTTAGTTCTAGGACAAATATGTAAGATAAGTTATCATCTTGCCATAGATTGCCTCTTTATTGAAGTCTGTGTCCAGGCTTCAGAGCTGGACAGAATCTGACCACAACACATATTAAGACATTGTGGTGAGCATAACTGTGCTATATAATCTCTTGATTTCCTTTGTCAGAGTCAGCACCCAAAATGAAGGAATTCCAGGCTATTACTATGGCTCAATTGCTGCAAACTCTTTGGAGCCTTATGTGTTCATTTATTCCCATGTTCTCTTGTCTATTGAATAAAAATTACACATTAGATGGACTGGCTTATTGATATAAGTATTGATGACAGTACATATCTTGCTTAAATGTAGTCAGATTTACAAAAATCTCATAAAGAAAAACAGATAAAACATATCTATAAAAGTGCAAATCTCTATTATAAACAATCTATCTTTAAAAAAATATATTAAATTTAAGACAAAGTATCAACAATCTCTTACTTGTTTGTGCCTCTTTCTAACTTCTTTTTTATCCTTTTTAGTGTTTTATATTTCAGTGATATGCTTTTATTTCTTTTCTCTTTTCCTTTGCTTTACTATCAATAACTATCAACTACCCTAAACAATATTTACTCCTTCCAAAAAATCCTTCTTTTTAATAAAAGTACAGTTAATAAACCCACGGAGGCAATAAAAATATCCAATAAAGAGAGACTGAGGCCCAGAATCAAGCACAATCAATTTATTACCAAAGCTAGAAAATGCCAATAAAAGGGATGTAGATCTCCTCGGTAACCAATGACAAAACTAACAGGCAGAGCAAATCTTTTACAGCTTTACAGAGTTACTATTTTTATACCTAGATATATTTCACTACTGATTGATTGACGTTCCTCCCTAGGTGTTTCTAGGGGACTGATATCCCCTAGAAAATCCCAGGGTAGACAGACATCCTATGACCAGATTGACTTACAACCCTTGGAAAGTCCTGCAGTTGGTAATGTCTAAGGGGAGGTGTAGAACAGAAGGCTTGTGGTTTATGTACTAGTACTTCGGAATGAGTTGAGAAGATTTGTAATTGGAAAGCTCTGAGAAAAGGAAAACTTGTAACAAAGGGCACCTGGAATTGTTCCTCTCTATTGCCAATGTTGTCTAGCAGCTTGCAAGAAATGGGTGACAAGCTACAAGGGTAGAGTATACAATGAAGAGTCCATTCAATATATGTTCCTCTTTTCCTTCCTTCCTTCCCTTCCTCTTTTCTATCCTTCATTTCTTTCCTCCATCCCTCTCTCCATCCCCTCCTTCCTACCTTCTCTTCTCCCCTCTTGCCTTCCTCCTCTTTTCTCCTCTTACCTTCCTCCCCTCCTTCCCTCTTGTTTTCCTCCCCTCCTTCCTTCCTCCCTTCCTCTCCTTCTTTCCTTCTTTCCTCCCCTCCTCCTTTCTTTCCTTCCTTCCCTCCTCCCTTCTTCCCTCCTTCTTTCCTTTCTCTTTCTTTCCTCCTTTTTCCTCCCATCCTCTCCTCCTCTTTTTTTCTCCTCCTCCCCTCCTCACCTGCTCCCTTCCTCCCTTCCTTCCCTCCCTCCTCTTTTTCTTCCCTCCTCACCTGCTCCCTCCTCCCTTCCTCTCTTCCTCCTTTGTTCTTCTCCTCCTTTCCTCCTCTTCTCTCTTCCTCCCTTCCTTTCTTCCTCTCTCCCTTCTCCTCTTCTCCCTTCCTCCACTCCTTCCTTCCTTCTCTTTCCTTCCTTCCTTCCTTCCTTCCTTCCTTCCTTCCTTCCTTCCTTCCTTCCTTCCTTCCTTCCTTCCTTCCTTCCTTCCTT
>JAJPUD010000490.1:454467-503150 GCA_023553655.1 Myrmecobius fasciatus
TTAGTAAAGAAGTGGAAAGTACAAACTGCAAAATACAGGATTATATAGATCCTAATGCAGAACCTTCCCCTTCCCCACTTCCTGGCCCTTTTTCCCAGAATACTATTCCCAAAGAATATTAGTCAATGACACACTCTTTACCATATTAAGTTCTGAATGAAAAGGAGGGATGGGAACAGGAGGGAAATATATGTTTATCTAAAATAATCAAACATCTAGGGCTTTGGGTTGTAGCACAATTTGTTATTGCAAAGTCCCAAGTTATAATTAGAGCATAGGCCAAGATCTCATTCTTATGAGAGTTATTCACTCAGTTTATTCCATTCAATGAGAATTGAAACAGGCCTTAAGAGGAGTGGAATTGAGAATCAAACAGGGATGAGTAATATTGATGGGTGGCAATATGAATTTATAGTGAGCAGAGTCTGCACATTTTTCCTCTTGCTTTTATACCTAGGAGCGGAGAAGATAGTTGCTGAGGTTAATTTGGAGTTGAGTCTCTTGAAAAGCAGTTACAGAACAAAGGGACAAGGTACTTAAGAGTAGAAGGTATTTAAAACTTGACAGATTAACTATAAAATCAAAGATTTTTACGGGAGAAAAGAGAGGCCAGAAGAGAATGTGGCCTAGGAAGGCAGGGAAAATCTAAAATGACTTAAGTGCTATGGTGATAGTAAGTTGGAGAGTTAATTTAGGACCACAGGTTGAAATAAAAAATGGAAGGACAAGACAGAAGTCACCTAGAAAAATATCAAAATTAAGGTGAAAGGCATTGCTTTCATGAGTACGGGTACTTCTTTGAATACTATAGTCACCCAAGCCACTCATTTTATGGGTTTTTTTCCCTTGTCCCCCAAAGAAATATCATGACAAGCATATTCAATACATATTCCAGCAGATTACTTAGTTAGATTTGTCTTCAAGCAAATACTTCAATATATAAATTGTCCACATATATATGTATACAATATGTATTATACATACATGCACACATATACATACATGTGCATATATACAATATTATATATATTGCATATTAGCAAAAATAATATATATTTACAATAGCTTGGATATATACATATGTATTTTAAAAACATTTACTCCATTTATACAGATATTCAATACCTTTAAATCATGATTATTTTTGTTTTATGATATAATTCCTCTATGTAGATTATTTTGTACTAAAATTTATACATCTTTCTAGAAGTATAAAGAGGAAAAATAATTTCAATTGTTCCTTTAAATTCATCTATATTGAGTTCTAATTTTTTCCTCCCCTTGCTAAACATAAATATAAATGCATATTTATGTATGTATGTATGTATGTATAATGTGGCTCACTTTAGGACTTCAGGGATATGGATTTCATTAGTCTGAATTTGGATTTCATTAGTCTAAATACATCTAACAGATTACAGTTACTTTAAAACTTTAATAATTTTAATTAATTGGGGCAGAATAATGTCACCTTATGTGATGTCTCATGGTCCTGTCAACTGCTACATCATCTGTTAGTGTTCTCATTCAAAATCCTTTTCACCTTGGCAAGACTTGACACAGTTATGACCACCAGCATGGTCTTGAAGAATCTAGGGCCACTTTCACACCAAGTTGAGGTATCAGAATAAGATTTCAGTGGACTGTTTAAATATATACACAGATATAAGCTATTTTTATAATTAATATACAATTGATATAATAACATAAAACACTATTATATAATAAAACTATTCTAAGCCCCTAAATTTGCAGTAGATAGCTTATTGAATCAGGCGTCAGGAGAACTTGAGTTCAAATGTTGCCTCAAATACTTAGTAGCTTTATAATCCTAGTAAGTTGCTAAACCTTTGTCTCACTTTCCTCAACTGTAAAATGAGGATCATAATAGCATTCAACTCCCAGGGTTGTAGTTAAGAATCAAGTGAGATGATAATTATGAAGAATTTGCAAACATCAAATCAACATATTTACTATAATTATCATCTATAATGTGTATAATTGCAGAGTACAATGCCATATTAAATTCTATTTATTATAGTTTTGTAACATAAATGGCTTCATAAACAATATATTCTGTAATATTTTTAATGGGGGAAGGTGAAGAAGCACATCATATGATTGTCACAACACATAATAAATGTTAAGAATAACAGATAATCTAATTTCTATTCATATATGTCATTATGCTTAAGTCATTTTTTTTAAATGGTAGGCTATTAAAGGTTTTTAATGGTGGCAAAAAGGTTTAGAAAAAATTACTTAAGAAAGAAAATAAAACTTTGCTTGTGAAATTTACTTTGGGCTGACTGTACAAGAGTAGCATGAGACTGATTTAAGGATATCTTCAGATACTATGTTTTTTTCATAATAATGCCAACACAGAATACTGAATTCATAATTTCTCTCTGCAATTTAGTAATAGAAGAAGAAAGTGGTACATTGGTTAGAAACCTGGACTTAGAATCACGTGTTCAAATTTAGCCTCACACACTTAATAGTTATGTGAATTTGGAGAAGTCATCTAACTCTTTTTGTCTCAATTCCTCATCTGTAAAATTAGCTAAGAGAAGGAAATAGTAAAACACTCCAGTATCTTTGCCAAAAAAAATACCAGATTGGATCACAAAGAATTGGACACAACAGAAATGACTGAATGACAACAAAAGGTTTATTTTTACATAAAATACAGTGAAATTTTGATTTTTACAATTGATTACTGCATATATTACATGATGGGTTTTTTAAAAATCTTTTTGGATCAATCATACCCAGTCCATTCAGAAACTATCCAAAGTTCATATTTCTTTAAACCAATTGGTTGGTAACTATTAGGTCTTGAGGATAGAGATACTTTTTCTAGGTTAGAAGATAGGATAGAGAATAAAGATACCCAAAGGAACTCCTAATAAAATACAGAAATCTGGTTATTTTTGAATCATTATGCAATGAATTGACTGCATTCATCCTCAGAAGTAATATGATTGGCTGCTCAGTCTTGATTGTTCAATAATCAAATCCCAAAATAGAATAGTCATAGAGCTATGCAATAATCATTTTATTAAGTGACTTTAAGGTAGCTTAAGCTTGTGCTATGAGAATTTTTGCTTGTGTTATTGATTAATGCATTCCAGTATCTAGTAGGCTTTTAATTTTTTTTTTTTTTTTTTTTTTGGCTGTGGCAATTGAGGTTGTGACTTGCCCAGGGTCACACAGCTAGGGAATGTTAAGTGTCTGAGATCACATTTGAACTCAGGTCCTCCTGACTTCAGGGCTGGTGCTCTATCCACTGCGCCACCTAGCTGCTTCTAAAAATTTTTTTTATAGAAAGATACTGTAGGCATCTCTTCACAACTACCAGTGGTAAATAGTATTAAAGAAATAGTTCTGGTATTTTGGAGATTTAAAAACATTTTTAATGTACACTTTAAGATTGAAAAATAACATTGTTAATAATACTTAAACTTCCATTAATATGATTCTATTTTGTATTTGGGATAAATTAAAATTTTTTCTTATGTTGCTTTATTTAACAACTATTCTATTATCAAATACAGAAATGAAAAATTGCCTAAATAGATCTTTTTTTTGTAAAGAAGAATAGTTTTCAGATTGTGAAGGATGATAGCAGAATTTTTTTCTTCCTGCAGTATATATTGGTGATGAAAGTTGACACATACTACTCTTTCAGGTTTTTAAAGTTCTTTGCATAGATTGTCTAATACTCTAAGGGGGTTTCCATAGGAATTGCTATCTCTATTTATGGATAAGGAAATTGTAGTTCAAGGAGTTTGAATGACTACCCAATTGATTGTTATAGAAAGTGGGTTTCAAATCCACTTCTATCATGCTTCCATTCTAAAACTCTTTCCAATATACCCCAATGCTCTCAAATGGATATGGAAAGTCATTTGTCATACTTGTTGTAGATGTGATTCCTGCTTCAGGTATGGATTGAACTAGATGACTACAAATAGTTCTTTCAATATTAGTATTCTTTGATTCTCTGAATCAAAGTACCACAAACTTGAAGGAAAGAATTGCCTTCTCACTTTAAAAAAGAGAATCTAATAAACTACAGAATACTGAATTTGACTTCAATTTTTGCAGAAAAAAATGGTGAATATATTATTAAAATAAAGGATATAAGCATTAAGAAAGAGAAGTAGTGATGACCAAGGGACAATATGGTTTCTTCAAGAACAGATCATGGTTGGCTAATCTCATTTGTCATAGACATCCATTAACTACATATCACTGAAGGACTTGATCACATATTTCCTCATATCCTTGTGGATGAGACAGAGTCTTATTTATCATTTTTATCAATGCAATAGATGAAGATTTAATCATCAAACTTGAATGTAAGAAGAAGCTCTGAAGATTAGTCAATAATAGCTAGTATTTATAATTGGACCTATTATATAATAGGTTACTAGGCTAAATGTTTTACAGATATAATTTCATTTAATCCTAACAATAACTTTGGGAGAAAAATTATTGTTATCCCCATTTTACCATTGAGGAAACTAAGACAGAGGTTAAGTAATTTGTCTCACATCTTATACCTTCTAAGTGACTGAAGCAGATTTGAACTCAGATATTCTTGATGGCAGAACTAATACTTTATTCACTGTATCATCTATCTGCCTAATATTAGCTGACAGTATCATGATATAAAAAGATCTCAATATATTAAAGTATCAATTTTTTCCCAACATGGTTCTACAAATCAATGTCACAAATACAGAATAGAGAATATAGTTAGTCAGAAGCTCATATGGAAAATATCTAAGGGTCTTGGTGAACTTGTAAGCTCAATATAAGCTAACAGTTTGATATGGTAGCCAAAAAACCTACTATCAATTTAAGATGAATCAAGAGAGTGTCCAGAAATGGAGAAGTGATAATTTCACTGCCCTGATTTCTCTGGGAGTGTTTTCTCTTTCTAAAAATTACAATAACTCCCATATATTTGTATATGTGCTGAAATGGCCAGCTGCTATAATAGAGAAAGAAAAGTTAAGCATTGTTCTTGCATTTTATAGTTCTACATCAAGGGCCCAGTGATAATGCATGTTTAAGCTATTTTGAAGGGAATCTTAAAAAGAATTAGAGACAATAATAAACTTTCTAGACTTCAGTTGTCTCATCTAGAGGGATTGGATCTGATGACCTCTATATCATTCCTATCTCTAAATCTCTGAGCCTGAGATAAATGATACAACTTTATGACATTGATTGGCAATCATTCCTAAGATGGTTTGAAGTGTACTGTTTAACACTGTACATTTAGCTAATGAAATCACTTTCCCTTGTCTGCCTTGCTAATCAAATTTAAGATAACAAAAAACAATACTTATTTCCTTTTCAAGCTTTTCTGACTCTTGGACTTCTGAATGTCATTGAAGAATTTCAACAAATTGTGTTGATTTCAACATACATATCTATATCCTTATATCACTTTAGCAATTGTTCTAATTGATCTACTTAACACAGATGGATTTCCTATATCATTCTCCATAAACCTTTTTTAAAATTTTTAATTTTGCCTTATCATCCTTCCACGAACATTCTTGCAATAGCAAATGACCTGAGATCCTACTTTCCCAAGATGATGAGGACATCCATTTGTTTCTTTTAAGCTATTTTCACTTATTCTTAGTTGTCTAGGGTCTTTGAAAAAAAAAAATTATTGCTAGTTTTTAGTAATTTTCTTAGTCACTTCTAGACAATTACCTCAAATAATAACTAGCAGTATGACCTCAGATAAGACAATTAGCCTTCCTGTATATCAGTTTTATTATTTGTAAAACAAGAAGGCTGTATTCCATGGTAAATAGCAATTCTTCTGGTTTTAAAAGCATGGCATTTATGTTTTTATATATTTGGCAAGATTGATTAAAACTTATAATTTGGATAGGAGCAGACTTTGCCTGTTTGGGTGTGTCATTTAGGAACTAAGAATCTTATATGATTAATTGAAGAATGTTATACTTCCTGCAAAGAAGGAAAGGGGGTGGGGCCTTAGGATGGTTTATGGCTCTGGACTTGCAGTGAGATGCAAATCAGTTACATACTTGTGTCTGAATCAGACATGCAACCTCTGCCCAGCCTTATCTCTATATATTGTGAGTAGGTTGGTAAAGTGCTAAAGAGCTGGCAAACTATTTTTTTCTGGTCAGATTCAAGAGGAAAGATTAATTCTGTACAGTATCCATTTGGTTCCTATTCTAGAAAGCTTGAAAAAGGTGAGTTGGGGACATTTGACTATGGCATATTGTTCACTAGACTATGGTTGTGATAGAGATGACAAAAGTATTTAACTTGGTAAAGATCCATTGGCAAGTTCTCAAGAATTATTGATATCACATTGAATACAGAAAGAGCTAAAGGTCATTAGTCTCTCAATAAATATCATTCAATGGAATTTAATCAGGGGAAGGAAAATCATGTGGAGAAAATTCCCAGTAGATAATCTCTTAGATATGAATGAATTAATATGAATTCAGTATATAATATTATTGAGTATACTCACTGGTATGAAAATTGGAAGACTGGGCTCTCAGATATTAATGATAGAAAGTGAAACTAGAAGTATAAATGTATATGTAAGTGATGCATGGGGGTCTTTTAATGAGTTTTGACAATCCTTCTTTGATGCTGTGCTGAGGGTTCTCATATACACTTTGACACTTAATGATCCTTAACCCTTTGATAATTTTGGAACTTTAGGAACCCACAGTAACCAAAGAGAGAAAAATAACATAATGAAAATGGAGAAAGGTCCTGATATTCCAAAGTTATTTGAGAGGATTTTTTTTTCTCTGAGATTTTAAGAGTTTGGAAGTCTTCCCTTCCTTTAGGGACACTGATTTTATTTTGGGGAGCTATGAGGATTCAAATCCATATCAGATGAGAGTTTCTCAAGGTACTTTGGGGAGTTGTCAGAGATTTATGTGTTTGAATCAGAGCACTTGACTAATGCTTAAAGGAAAAATAAAAATATAAACAAAAAAACCCCAAGTTAGTCAACTGTACATTGCTTTATTTTTATATGGCCAGTAAAAACCATTTGATATTTATATGAAATAGTGAAAATTTCTTAGAAGCCTGAAAGCTTAACTTTAGTCATTACTTGATTTTTACAGGTGGTTATTCACTTTTCTGAAGAAGAAAAGAAATATATGCATACATAAAACTAGAAATACATGATGGAACAGTGGTAAGACATAATGGCATTGAAAATCTTTTCCTTCACAAATCTCTTTTATCCAATGGAGAAGGTTTATATAGCATTTGAAAAATCAGCCCTATCAAAGTGAAATATAATAGGATACTTCCTTCCTGATATGGGAAGCTATGGGTACCTATTCAGTAGGCAATAAACTTAATCAATGTAGCTGATAAAAAAGCAAAAGCTGCTTTGTGAACCTGAGCAGTTTTGTACTGGAATTACCCTTTCAAAGATTTTATAGGCATTAGGAAAAATTCTGAATGGTTCTTATATTCTGAATTCTCCCTGAAGCAGTTACTTCTCCTCACTTCTTATATCCAGATCCTACATTCTGAAGGAAATCAAGATTTCAAAACAAAAGTATGATTACACAAACTGTTTTTACATCTCCTTTTTTAATGTATTTGTGCAACTTGAAAATGCAATCAGATTGATAATCTGCACCTGTCATCCTGACAGTTTGTTGGACTGGGAACTATTCCACTTTTCAGATTAATTTTTATTTTGGCTCCAGTTGTCTTAGAAAACTTAGTGAATTATAGATTATGTAGACATCACTATTGTATCAATCTACTTTGATGAGTTAGGAGTAGGTTTAGGTTTACTGTTACCATGTAAATTACAGTTAGTACAGACATAATCAGATTCACTTCTGAAAAGATATTCCTACATCTCTCTTAAAGATGCCATCTGATTTTAGAAATGACAGAGTATGAAATTAAATTTGTGGGATGGGATAAAAGACATGAATTCAATTCTTTAAGAGTAATATAATTTGAGGTTTATGTTGATGTATTTCATTAGCTTATTTTACTATTAGAAATGACCTTACACTTAAGTTGACCAAATGCCTAATTGTTAGAATGGTTTCAAGAGAACTATGGATATTTATTCTGATTCAGAATATATCCCCTTTCTGTCCTCCCCTTGTTTAGTAATAGCTCTAAAAGGATGCAAAGATTTCTTTTGTCCAGTAAAAATTAAGATTTAGCACAAAAGCGGTCTTGAAAGAGGGAACTTTAAATTAAACTCCGAAAGCTTTCTAGATTCTTTGTGTGTGTGTGTGTGTGTGTGTGTGTGTGTGTGTGTGTGTGTGGATGATAGGGAAGAATGATACTAGCTATCTCAAAGTGGGATAGGGAGAGAAGCTCTGAACACTGTAAAAGGATAGAGCAAGAAAAGACAAATTCTACAAAATGTGTTTTGGTATTCTATGATATAACTTTATCCATGGTTGTCTATTATGAACATGGGTTTTCATACATGTTTCTCTGAATGTCTATGTTTATTTGACATTTATGGTATATATTTTTATCTTATTAAATAAAAATAATTTGAAACCTAGTTAGGGAATTTCTTAACACAAATGTGCCCCTAAATTCTCTCTGAGATTAGTTGATTTAAAATTAATTTCTCCTCATTAAGGGACAGAAATCAGCAGTACTGAATGCCTGAAATCATGCTGCTCATACTTTGGATCATAGAAAAACCAGTTATAATATTTTAAAATTTTTATTATCAAAAAGTGATTTTGATAAATTCCCAATTGATCAAAATATAATCTTTATTTTTTCTCCACAGGCACTCCCTGATCATTTTGTCCCTACTTGGTCTATTGTTGAAAATGTGTGGATCAGTGGTTGTATCTGATTTGAAACCCAATGTGCTACTGATTATAGCAGATGATCTAGGTTTTGGTGACCTAGGTTGCTTTGGCAATGCAACACTTAGGTATGGACTTAACAAGTTTTTATTTTGTTTTGTTGCTTAAAAGGTCTGATGAGTTCTATAATTATATATAAATATACTACTGGATTATTGGTATTACTTTTTAAAAACTTTATTTTGACCAAATTAACATACCAATTTGACCAAAATGATCATGTTAACAGTTTCAGTAAATCATGTAACCTATGTCTATAGAAATAAATGCAAGACGAGTGCTGCAATGAATAGAGTACTGGGCCAGGAGTCAGGAAAACCTTAAGCTTAAATATGGCCTTAGATACTTTTTTAGCTGTAAAATACTGAATAAGTTATTAACATCTGTTGGCCTCAATTTCTTCCACTGTAAAGGAGGGATAATAAAATAACCTACATTGCCAGGTTGTCCTAAGGATCGATGATATAACATTTGTAAAACACCTATTAGATTTCCTAGCGCATTGAAGATGCTGTAAAAATGTCAGCTATGGGGTAGCTAGGTGGAGCAGTGGATAGAGCACCAGCCCTGAAGTCAGGAACACCTGAGTTCAAATCTGGTCTCACACACTTAACATTCCCTAGCTGTGGGACCCTGGGCAAGTCACTTAACCTCAATTGCCTAAGCAAAAAAAAAAAAAAAAAAAAAAAAAATGTCAGCTATTTTTAGCTACTATTTTAAAAGATGAAAGGAAGATTTAGTAAAAAAATCCAAGGTTTATTTATTTTGGGTTTTTTGGGGGGGAACAAAAAATTAAAAAAAATCTTATGCATAAATAGTTAACAAAGTTTTAAAAATTACATTCATAAAGGATTTAAAAGTAATATGATTGTTTAATCTCAATGCTCTGTTCTAGTGTCAGTTTAATGAATCCAGAAACAATTGGGAAATATTTAACCTGGAAGAGAGAAGACATAAAAGGGAGATAAAGGATTTTGTGGGGTTGTCATCTCAATATTACAAAAATATTTTATTTTTTTATTTTATTTTATTCAAGAATTTGAGTATCTATCAGTAGATAGATGTTACAGTGAGAGAGATGTAAGCTCAAAAAAGTACATTCTGTCAATTACAGGGCTCCAAAAAATTGGATAGATTGCCTTGGATATTAACAAATTCCCTATGACTGGTGATATTTGGACACATGCTACATAATCACTTGTGTGATAATATGGAGGAGATTAATTTTTGGATAGAAACTAGAGTAATTAATATTTCCCTCAGCTTTGATAAGATATTACTCTATTAATTGGTAAAAATGCATTTAAATAAGATTGTAGCCATTTAAGAATTTGAAAAAAATGGAACTCCAAAAACTCTGATACTAGCTTTTAGTCTCTAAGTTATTCCCTAATCAGCACACTGGTAGGAGGGGAAAGCACTACTGGAAAATCTATGTAATCTAAATGTTCTGTGAATATGAAGTCAATCAACCTTAACTGAACATTTTCGTGTAGCTTTAGTTAGCTTAAAACATGTTTTTTCCCCTCTACTTTTTAGGACTCCTAATATTGATCGCCTTTGCAAAGAAGGTATAAAACTCACTCAGAATATTGCTGCAGAGTCAATGTGTAGCCCCAGCAGATCAGCTTTCCTCACAGGCAGATATCCAGTTCGAACAGGTTTGAAGATCTTTAAAGTATTATGCCATTAATTGTCTATAAATTTTGTTCCATTGATATCAGAAAATAACAAAAACTTAATGGGGCAGTAGTGTCAAACTCATAGAGAAATAGGATCTGCTAACTGGTACATAAAGATCTCTACAAGACACATTGATTTAGTTTTGAAATGTGATGTCTATATTTTATTGAATGTTTAAGTAATTTTGTTAAATGCTTCACAATTATATTTCATATTTATTTATTTATATTTAAATATTCACAATTATATATCTGATTTGGATAACATTCAATACTTATGAGCATGTGGCTCATTGGTGAAAGTTTAAAGAGCATTAATTCTGGCATTAGAGGACCTTGGTTTAAATCCTGCTTCTGATACAAATCATTTAAAGTCCCTGAGCCTCAATGTTTTTACCTGTAAAAGGAATGAGTTGGACTAGACAACTTCTAATATACTTCCAGTAGAGAGTGGCTAGATACTGCAATGAATAAATAGAGCACTGAGCCTCGAATCAGGAAGATGAATTCAAACCTGGCTTCAGATATTTACTAGTTGTGTGACTCTGGGCAAGTCATTTAATCTCTTTTTCCCTCTCAGTTTCCTCATCTAGAAAATGGATACAATCATTTTTCACAGGGTTATTGCGAGGACCAAATGAAGTAATATTTTTAAAGTGCTTGACATATAGCAATTCTATATAAATGCTATCATCATCATCATCATCATCATCATCATCATCATTAACTTTTATGAACATCATCTGAAACTGATAGGAACAAAGATGCTATATTTGTCATGTAGCTTATGTATCCACCACTCCAGAAATGTTTATTATACTTGGTTATGCCATAGAATCACAGATTTAAAACTGGAAAGAATTTTAGAGGGCATCTAGTCCAATTCCCTCATTTTACAAATGAGGATTGTAAAATCTAAAGTGGTTAAGTGACTTTTCCCCCAAACTCACACAGCTGTGAAATGACAAAAATAGAATTCAAACAAAGATCTTATAACTTCAAATCCACTTTTTCCTTTGGATCATTAAAAATTAATTTTAAAGTAATATTGGTATGTTTTGTTTTCACATTATCCACATTGACAGATTACTCCCCATTTTTGCAAAACTTCTTATAACAAATTAAAAAGTTTGAGTAAAACTAACAAAGACCTCATCTGAAAGTACATGAAATATTTCATCTGTCATACATCCATACCTCTCCATTTTTTAAAATCACATAAAAGTATTTTCTTTTCCCTTCATCCTAACTTTTAAAAAAAAAGAAAAGAAAAACAAATTTCTTCTAACAAATATTAATAATCAAGGAACACAAATTCCCTTAATTATTGTATGCAAATTATATAATGTATATACATTTTACATATATGTATATATATAAACCTATGTATAGGTTTATATACCCCCATCTATCATGTCTCTATAATGGATCACATATTATTGATGCTTGTGAATCATGTATGATAATTGAATTGAACATAGTTCTTAAGTCTTCAAAGTTATATGTTTATACAGTGTTGTTATTTTATTGTTTTATTTATGCTTATTTTATTGTTCAGTAGTCTAAAAGTCTCAGAACTTCTTTTTTTTATAATATTGATATTTTAATATAAATTCTTCTGGTTCTGCCTATTTCACTCTACATTACATAAGTCTTTACATGAAAGCACCTATTCTCATTTCTTAAAGCATAATAGGACTCCACATTTATATTCTGCAGCTTATTTAACCATTTGTCATTTGTCATTAACCATTTGTTAGTCATGGTCTAAATTTCTACTTATCACCACAACAAAATCAACTGATATAAATATGTATATATACATATATATAAACAAATATAAATATATATATTTGTAACTAAAAGATTTTTTTTCTCTTTGATTTCTATTGTCTTAGGTATAGTTGGTATAAACTTTTTTGGTTTAATTCCAAAATGCTTTCCAGAATGGTTATTTCCATTCACAGGCTCATCAGTATTGCAACAGCATGCCTATTTCCACAGCCCCTCCAACATTTATTATTATAACTTTTTATTTTTAACATCTTTGCCACTCTGAGAGGTATAAGGTAGAATCTCAGAATTGCATTAATTTTCATTATTCTAATTAGTAGTGATTTGGGGTATTTTTTTTTAATATGGCCATAGACAGCTATCCTTGATTTCTTCCTTTGAAAAACCCCCATTCACATCCCTGGAACATTTATAAACTGAATAATAGCATTTTTTCTTATAAATTTCAATAAGTTCCTAATTTTCTTGTAAATAAGATCTTTATCAGAGAAATTTGTGGCAAAGATATTCCCCCATTGTTTGCCTTTTAATCAGCTTCATTTTGTTTGTGTAAAACTTAAATTTTATGTAATAAAAATTATCTATTATATCATCTTCGATCATCTTTATTACTTGTCTGGACGTGGACTTTTTTCCTATATTCATTGATCTGACATGAAATTTTCTGCATTTCTGTAATTTGTTTATAATATACCCACTTGGGGTATATTTTTATATAAAATTAATACATAATAGATTATGTTTTAGTTCTTATTCATGATGCACTTTTACTCATTGTGCAGAAGGATTACACGGCAAAGGTATTTGTAAGAATTAGGAGATTGGCTGGGTTTGGCTTTTTGGGACCCCTAAATTTGAATGTTCCAATCAAGTCATATTTATCAAATTTCACTACTATACTGTAGGGCATGAGGACATAGGAATTACTACACCCAAGGAACTCGTAGCCTGATCGGAGAGGTCAGCCAGTATAGTTTTTTTTTTGTTTGTTTGTTTTGTTTTGTTTTGTTTTGAATTAGCAATAATTGAACCTTGGTTAAATCTCATAAACTGCAATACTGCCACTGTGCAAAACTCAATATAGGTTTTTGGGTCTGCATTTTTCATCCTGGGTCTATCCTTGTAATATTCTGAGGACACTCTAAATGCTCATGTTACACTTCCTAGGCAAGAACTCATGACAAGTCCAATTTTGGAATAATTCTTTGTTAGAACTCCTTTTAAAAGACAGAATCCTCTTTCCCCAAGGGAACAGGTTTCTTAACTCTAATAGAAGTCTCAGTTACAACTCTATAAATTAAAGGGGCTATCTCATTTCCCTAAATACCATGACATTCCTAATGGAACTATGCTGAGTACATCCAACCATTTTGGATCAGTTAAAAACTATTGAATTTTCTCTATGTCCATGTATCTTTCAATCAAACTTGAACAAGCAAATTAACAATGAGCATGTTCCTTGTGTCAGATCTTGCAACTCAAAAGCTCAGGCAAAGCAATAGGTGGCAATATTAAAGATTCATGGCTGCCTGGTCTTACTTCACCAATTAGGCTATGGTTCTTGTTAGGGAGAGTAATGCTTATGTCCTCATACCATTCAGTATAGTAATGAGCCTTTGAGTTAAGAGAAAATACTTTTGGCTCTTACAATTCTATGGTCATTACATTTTATTGCAATGTTAATATTCAGTGTTGTAGACATTTTCGTTGGTATTCATATGTTATTGTTTCAAAATAAGAGTATTTATGTATTTTTTCATCTCAGGACAAACTTCACCTAGATCATTAATAAATTTATATTCAACTATTATTTCTCATATACCTGTCCTTAAATAGGGTTTGTTCTTGGCCCTAAATATCACCATTCTTCTAATGATCTTTTATGTACTTTCCAAGTCATGTCTAATAGCAATGTGGACCCCTGGAATTACAGCAAGATGATTTCCATTTCTGTGCACTATTCTAACAACCAGTGAGAAAGGTGTGATTGTTGAAAGGCAATGTCATATCATGAATAGCAAGTTGGATCTGAACTCAAAAAGATTTTTTAAAGTGTTATAGCTGTTTGATATTGAAGATAATAAATTATTTAAGGTATAATTCCTTCATCTATAAAATGGTGAGACTTATGATAATGTATGCCAAATACTTGGCAAATTTTAAAATTCTGTTAAGTTGTTGTAATTATACTCACTTTATATATGAGGAATTCAAGTTAAGAGATTCAAAATGATCATTTCCTAATTAGCAAATTTACATGTATTAGAATTTAAATTCCATTTAAGTTTTCTGCCTGCACAATCAACTACTTCAAACATTGGATGGTTTGTAAACTTGAATTCTAGTCAGTGATTTACTGAGAACCAATTCTATAGCTTAGGCTAAAGAACCTTCAAAGATTTTAATAGATGAAATGGGATAGTACTGTGATCATGCCTACCTCCTGGGAAAATATATGTTAATTAAAAGTTGAATTAAAAGTTATAAGAATAATCCTATTACTCTAGCCATCCCTTATGTTTAGAATATAATTCCTACTTACCTCTGCTTCTTAGAATCCCTGTATTTTTACAAGACTTGTCACCTTCTATAGGAGGCCTTATATATTAAAGTAAACTCCTATCTAGTTTTCATATATTTTATAAATATCTATGCATGAACATATTTCTTCTCAAATTAGAATGCATATTTCTTGAGGTTGCTAATAGCTTTTGTTTTTTTATTTGTATGTCCAACACTGTCACATAGCATCTACCATATGGTAAGCATTACCCAATATTCATCGCTGTATTAAAATAGCTGGACTAAAAAATTAAGAGATTATGTTTAGTTCCTGACTTTGCCATGTAGGATTTGGGAAAGTCACTTAACTACTCTAACCATATGTAAATGGAATATTAAGTAGGGGTTATTTCATTCTTTGTCACATATTTTTCTGCATCATATCAGTGCTGTACTAAGTAGGTGATGAAGGCCAGGAAATTGGTGGCTGTGGGAGAAGAGAAAAGGTGTCAGAAAGAAGAAACAGCAATTGACAATTTATTGGAAAGGCAGTGTAAAGGAAGGAGAGAATGGGTTTGAAAATAAGTTCAAGCTTACAAAAATGGCAAATGGCAATAAGAATAGAAATAGGTGTCATTAATGTTTACAGAGTATATGGTACACATTATGTTATTTGATTGTGATACCATTTAGGAAAAAGAAAAAGTTAGAAATGAGGAAGATATGTACATGGTAAGGGGTGGAGCCTGGGAAAATGAATTTTGATTCTCTTTTAAACTTCTAACATTTCTATTTCTATTGATGGTAGGTATCATGATCAAGCAAGATTTTTACATATATATATGTTCATATTAAATGTACTTTTTAAACCTTAAAAGTACTATATTGAGTGAGATATACTCAGGATATTCAGTTTGAAATGCCCAATAGGCAATTAGTGATACAGAAGAGAAAGTTAGAGGAAAGCCTTAGCCTGGAAATAAACATGTATAAATTCCTTGCATAAGAGATGTTAATTAACCAAAGGGAACTAATGAGGTCACTTAAAGAAATATAGGAAAAGGGCAGTTAGGTGACACAGGAAATAGTTCATTGGGCCTGAAATCAGGAATACTCATCTTCATGAGTTCAAATTTATCCCCAGATACTTATTAGCTAAATGATTTTGGGCAAGTCACTTAACCCTATTTGTCTTAATTCCTCAATGGTAAAATGAGTAGGAGACCTATGTTGACTGAAAAATATATCCAGTAAAATGAAGTATAATATCAAATTTAAAAAACTGGATATTAAATGAATTCTCAGATTTTCAGGATTTTGTTTCAAATGAACCTGAAGTTAATAGAAAATGTAATATATAAGAACCAACACCAAAGACTAATTTCAAGGGATTCTCTAAGGACAAACTGTTAATATTCTATATGGTTGAGATACACCATAGTAATTAGTTAGTCCAAAAGAAAGTTGGGGTAGAACTGAATATGATGTGACCCTAAAAACCATTTAGAAAAAGGTAAAAATAATTATTATGCTATATAAATGAGATGCAATAATAAGAACTCATACAGAGGAATTAGATGGGGGAGGAGGACTGGTTGTTCTAAAAACTTACATCAGGAATGGGTTAAAGAAGGAACAGTTTGTGTGTGTGTGTGTGTGTGTGTGTGTGTGTGTGTGTGTGTGTAGGGGTGTATAAAGAAATAAGAAGGGAGGAAATGAGATGGAGTACAGAGAGGTTTGTACAGGAAAGGAAGTGGAATAAGTTATACAGATTAATGGGAATGGAATAAAGAGGGAGGGAAAGTGTGGGGGAGAAGATAAGGGAGGGATTCATGGTCAGGGAACTGGAGGTTAAGTAATAGCAAGGCAAGTTAACTGATCAAAGTAAAATAGAAGAATGAGCAGGGATAGGAAATAAGAGATATAAACAAGCATAATAAAATGATCAGGAGTAGAATTTTTTAGGAGAAAAAATAGGAGTAATAACCATTGATTTCAGACAAAGTCAAACTTAAAAAAGATACATTGAAAAGAGAAATACCCTTTAGATGTCAGCCATATTAATATTGTTTTAGATGTATATGTATGTATATGTATATACATATGCATAAGAATATGTATATGTGTGCATATGTGTATGTATGTAGGTAAAAGTATGTGTAAATATATATGTGTGTGTATGAATGTGTATGAATGCACATACATACACACATATACATAAATAGTGTTTAACTGTAGCCTTCTTGGAGGAAGGTAGGGGAGAAAGGAAAGGGAGGAAAAAGAAAGTTAAAAGTGCACAGTGGAATACAAAAGAAAACCTATAAAGAAGCAAAGAAAAGATGGATAGTTATGAATGTGAGGAAGACTATTTTTTTCCTATGCCATACAGTTTTGAATTGGAAAAGAATGTTTACAATTCATTTTATGTTATATGGTCCTTAGTATCCTTATTTCCCCATACGTAAAATGAAAGAGTTTGGCTTGATGACCTCTGAGATTCCTTCTGGCTGTAAGTCTGACACTGTAACCTCACTTGATCAATATCAGTTCCTTATAAGTTTTGCAGATATTATTGTTTTCTTTAAAAGATGGTGAATCTGAAGATGAGAGATTACATGAAATACACAGAAGTTAAATTATTGTAGCTTGTAAAAGGAGAGATCTAAACCCGTTTCTTCTTGACTCAAATTCTGGTACTCAAAGTCTGGTGCTTTATATGCTTTCCCAATAATACTTAACTCTGGGGGCTATTGGGAAGAAAGATGACAAATCACAAAGTGGTATGGAAATACGAACTAATCACATTTTGTTTTTAAAATAAGTTTTTATAGATGTATTTTGTTTGTTGCATTATGGTAGTTATTCCATACATCCCTCCTTCTCCTTCTAGGGAGTCATTCCATATAACAAATATTATTTTTAGAGAGTAACCTCCTTTCCTTCCAGCAAATACATTAGACAATACATTAGAAAAGTCAAAAACATGTGCAGTACATAACACCTATGTATATCACCTCCATGTAGGGATGGGCTGAGGATGTTGTTTCATATCTCTTCAATGATTCCTGCTTGATCTTTATTCTTTGGTTACATTTACATTTGATTTTTTGGTGTGTAGTTGTTCTTTCCATATATATTGTTGTAGTTACAATTTATATTGTTTTCTTGGCCCTGCTGAATTCATTCTGTATCACTTCGTGTAGATCTTTCCAAGATTCTCTGTATTCATTACACACATTATTTCTCACAACACAATGATATTATATTGCATTCATGTAACACAATTTTGTTTAGTCATTCCTCGACTCATGGTCATCTACTTTGTTTCCAGTTCTTAGCTAACAAAGTAAGTACCAACATAAATATTTTCTTGATTGTTTCCTTGAGGTATCAGCCTAGTAATGGAGTCTGGCTCAAAAAATATGGATAATTTTAGTCATTTTATTTGCTTGATTCCAAATTGCCTTCCGAGATGGATGTAGCACTTCAGAGTTTCACCAATAACATATTGGCATATCTACTATTCAAACATTTCTTCAACTATTGATTACTGATATTTTTTTGTCAATTTTCATGATGTGAAGGAAATTTCAGGATTGTTTCAATTTTTACTCAAATTATTAGGAATTTTGAACATTTTTTGATATGGGAAAATTCTCTTTAATTCTTTTAAGAAATGTTTTCTCATATCCTTTGTTTTTTATTTTTAATACTTATTTTTTAAAACTAAATACAAAATAAGAAAAAAGAAAATAGAAAAAAGAAAGACAAGAAAGAAAAACAAACCAAGCCAAACCAAAACATTGTTGTGTGCCCAGCAGAACATCTGGGAGAATTCAAAATATGCACAATAAATTTCCATTTCAAGAAAGCATATATAATAATAGAAGACATTATATTTATGGCTATCCATCTTTTCTTTGCTTCCTTGTTGGTAGTTTTTTTTTTTGTTTTTTGCTATGCACTTTTTACTTTATTCTTCATTCATGCAGGCTACAGTTAAGCACAGAAATAGAGAGAGATATATTCACCTCTATACACATATGTCTCTTTCTCTATATATGTATATATAAACATCTACATGTATAGATATACACACATATACATATGTATGTGTAGACATGCATCTAAAATTATTAATATGACTGACATAAAATGTATGTTGATTGAATCTTTAAATTTGACTTTGAGATCAATGATTACTAGCCATACTTTTTTCCCTAATAAATTTTATTCCTGATGCTTGTTGTATAGTGTTTTTGTATACCTTTAATTTCCTGTCTCTTCTAACTTTTCTACTCTAATTCTACTTCTTCTGTATCCCACATTAATCTATGCCACCCTTTCCTTCCTTCTTTATCCATTTTCTATTAATCTACACACCCTTCTTTACCTCACCTTATCCTATTCCCTCCCCCTCCCCTCTTATTTCTTTATAAATTTTGAAGGGTGCAATATCCTTCATGGTATATGTGTGTGCGTTTGTGCATGTATATGCATGCACGTATTTGTGTGTATATCTATCTATTTATCTATCTATAGAGAGAGAGGTGTGTGTATATATTTTTGCCTATTTAACTCATTTCAGATGTGAGTAAGTTTTCAGAACTATGGGCCCTCCCCTCTACTCTAATGCCTCTATATCATTTCTTCCTCTGTACCTCATTTGTATAGCATGATTACTATTTTAACCTTTTTCTAGATAGTTTTGCTTTTCTTATACAGTTTCCTAGACAGATCACACTCAGCTCTGTCCCAATCTTCCTTTTGAATTACTCAGTAATTGATGTTAATTTTAAATATATAGTTTAAATCTCTGTGTAAAAAAACATAAACACTTTGTCCTTGTTGAGTCTTGAAATTAATCTTTGATGTTGGCTCTTTTATGTTAAATTTTTTATTAAAATGAGATTTCATTGATACAATGTCCTGAAAATTTGTGAGTTCAATAAGTCCATTTTTTCCCTTTCAATATTATGATTAGTTTTGCTGAATAGAATATTTTTGGATGTAGCCTAATTCTTTTGATTGTCCATATATGTTATTCTAGGATCTGTGATTTTTTTATTATAGCTGCTGATAAATCCTGTACAATTCTAATTGGAGCTCCAATATATTTGAATTTTGTTGTTATTGTTTGTTTCTTGTAGAATTTTCTCTTTGATCTGGTGTTTTGGAAAATTTAATGGTTACATTCCTATGTGTTTTGCTTGTAGGATCCCTTTAAGGTGGTAGTCAGTGGATTTATTTTTATTTCTAATTTCCCCTCTTATTCTATTATTTCAGGATAATTTTCTTTTCTTTTTAAAAAATTATTTTATTTGAAAAAAAGAAAAAAAAAGAAAAAGAGGAAAAGAATACAAAACAAAATAAAGCAAAACAAAAGAGAATGTTGCCATGTACCTAGCAGAACATCAGGAAGGATTCAAAAATATTTAACAATAAATTACTAGATCAAGAAAGTATATATATTAGTAGTAGAAGGAATTATATTCATGGATGTCCATTTTTTCTTTACTTCCTTATAAACTGTTTTGGGTTCTCTGCTGCATACTTTATTTTTCCCCCTTTCATCCCCCTATCCATCCTCAAGCATGCTATATTTCAGAAAGGATATATATATATGCATATATATATATATACACAGTCCATATGCACACACACCACATACACATGTTCAGGACAATGTTCTTTGATTATTTCTTTCATTATTGCGTCTAGGTTTTTTTGTTTGTTTTTTTTTTTTTTTTTGGCTACAACTTTCAGGTAGTCCAATAACTTTTGTGTTTTCTCTAGATCTGTTGTTTTTTGTATAAGATGTTTCACATTCTCTTTTAATTTTTTATTCTTTATATTTTGTTTTGTTATTTCTCAATCTCATACAGCTTCACTGGATTCCCCTTGCCCAGTTCTAATTGTCAAAGTATTTTTTTTTTCCTTTAAGACTCTGGACCTTCTTTTCTAATTAGTTAACTTTTTTTCTTGTTTTTCTTGTTTTCTTGGATGTTTGTCTTGGATGTCTAGTTTAGTTTTTAGTTTTCCTTCAATTTCTATCATTTGATTTTTAAAGTCTTTTTTGAGCTCTTCTATAAAGACTTTCTGAGCAGGTAGTCATTCAAATTAAGCTTTGGAGTAGGAGAACTTTTTTAAATTCACTGCCCTCCTCTGAAGATGTACCATATTCTTCCTTATTCCCATAATAAATTTCTATGGTTGGTTTTTTCTTCTTTGCTAATTCATGTTTTTTCTGGTTTTTCTGTTTGTTTTTTTTTTTAATGAGAACTTTTTCCTGTAAACACCTCTAATTCTGGGGGGTGGGGCATGGTATCTCTGCCTTCACTTCACCTTTCTCCCTGACCTGGAACCTCAAACCAAGAACTCCACCTTCTTGCAAGTGTCCAAAGCCAGCAACATCTTTGCCCCACTGTTTCTGCACTCACTCAGTGGGTGTGCTGGTTCCTTACTGCCTAGGGCTACGTCTCTGCAATATAAGTGGGCCAGGCATTTCTAAACAGCAGATGTTCAATTATATGAGACTTAGACTGGGACTACCTATGCTGTCTGAGAGGTAAAAGTTCCTGTGGTTGAAGCTGAGGCTCCCTCCTAACCCAACTAGCCCTGGGCTCCCAGCTTGCAGTTTCTATGGAGTTAGCTTGAAGACATTTACACCTTACAGTGGTTAAACCTGGATTCTGGGGTCTTTCTTCTTAATGTATTCTCCAGGCTGTCCCAAGAGGACCCCTGTTCTAGCCCAAATCTTATTTGTTTTCAGCTGGTCTGTATGTGGGGGAAATCTGAAGTGCTAAACTTTCTAACCTATTCCACTATCTTCCCAGAAGCCTCCCAAGTTCTTTATTTTTTAAGGAGCATTTTGTAATTAAATCTATATAAGTGCTTTTGCTCCTGAGATATTTCATACATTTTGCTTTATAATGGGATTTCCTTTCTGTTATTGATTTTTGTGTTTTGTTTTTATTACATAAAATTAATGTTGTAATTTGTGGAAGCTACTAATTGCCTCAGTTATTAGTTTTGTTCATTTGTAATGCTCAGGGAGAAACTGAGGCAGTATCACACCTTAGAGCTTTGTTAATACTTTATTGATGTTAATTGAGAGTTCAGAATCCATAGCTATGGATTGGGATTGCTGGGACTCTTGTTTCAAAGCACACAGTCCATTGCGAGTTTAGACTGACAGACATGCCAGCTAACTGGATCTCAAGTAGGTCCAGCAAATAGTAAGTTTGGTCACAGGATTCTTATAGGATTCTTGGGAACAAAAGAACTCATGAGGCAGAAGGAGCAGAAGGAGGGGTTGAGCAAATGGGGGGGAGGGAAGGGAGAATTGAATTTCAGGAAGGGCTATCAATTCAATTCTGACGGGTAGGGAATAAAGGAAGCTTGAGAAGGAACTAAGAGACAGGAAATCTGAAGCCAAAAAGATAAGGGGTACATTGAGATGGACCATCTGGAGGTTTTATGACTCCTTTGAATTTGAGTCCAATTATTTCTGATAGTCAGAAGGAAGGAGGTTGCTATTTTTGGGCAGAACAATTAAGGGAAACTAACACATGGGAACTGTAACATTAAGGGAAACAAAGCAATTGAGGGAAAATGAGACATGGGAACTGTGGCACAACATATTCAATAGGATTTTCCAGGCAAACCATCATATCATCAGGAAATATGGGGTAGTTTTAACTTCTCTTTATACATCTTTATGCTTTTAGTGTCTTTCTTTTGTTGAATTGCTATTGTTATCATTTCTAGTTTCACATGAAGCAACCTTGCTTCAGTCCCATATTTATTTAAAAAAGTTCTTATGTATGTCTAGTCCTTTCTCTTTGGCTTATAGGAGTGTTCTACCCCTCCCATACCCAGCCCAAAGGATTATATTCAATTTCCTTTGTTTTTTAGTTCTCCTGCCTGTCACCTGAAATTCAGAGAGCTTCTACTCTGATGCTAGCAAGTTGCCCTTCCCAGGAGGGAAACTCTGGTTTCTCTCTAGGAAACTTTTGCCTCTGAAAGACTGGGACAGCACTAGTCATGGGTCCTAGCTCTGGGAAATTTTAGTAGCCTGGAGTCTGGGTCTTAATAGCCCTTGGGGAAAAAATGATGGACTAGGGTATGGGACTGGGTTTTTCTGTGGTTTCTTGGCACTGCTAGTGCAGTTTTTCTTTTACTAGCAGGGAGGTATACTGAATGGGTGAAGAATAAGTGAGCTTCAGTTCATGGGTTTTTAGTTTTTTTTTTTTATAATTTTCTTTTGGATTCAGATAGTTCTAGAGCTAGGAGCAAATAAAGTTTCTTTATCTGTGATGTATAATTTCTGTTTTGGAGAGGCTTAAGAGTTCATGGAGATTAGAAAAAAATTAATTATTAATCTAGTTACTCATGTGACCCAGAAGTTCCAAGCTAATTATTAAGGTAAATAGATATAGGAAAGATACTGTCACTAAATTTAGAAATGTTCTTAGATTTTGAAGTTTATTCATCTATTTCTTTGTTATAAGCACTTTAGATAATTTATCATTTGTGTTAATAGGGAGGAGGAATTGTTATTTGGATATAATATTTTTTTTCAGTTCTTTCAAATCCCAGATCTTATCTTCTGTTAGTGAAAATTCCAAATATTTTGGAGCACATAGGGGCTACTTCGCAACCAAAAACAAACAAACAAAAAAGACCAAACAAAAATTTGTTGAGTGAATGAATGTATATAGAAATATACATAAATGTCATGGTCTTTCTCTCTCTCTCTTACTGTCTCTCTTTTACTATCTTTGTCTCTGTCTCTGTCTCTCTTTCTGTGTGTGTGTGTGTGTGTATTTGCTTCACAGCGGAAGATTTTGATGTTTTTCCAAATGTGAGAGCTATTTTGTCTTGACATGTGGTAAAGCAATAGCTATTTTTGCTTCCATTCCCCGAGAAGCAGAATAAAATCAGTGAATATGAAATGCTATGGTTAGGTTGTGAGTCAAGAAAGTCAAAGGAAAATGCATCACAGTATTGCAGTTACAGATAGACTTTGGAGTCAGAGAACAGCAAAATCCTTCTGATATGTATAATAAATATTGGCTTTATGTTTAGAGGATGTGGATTCAAATGTTGCCTCTGATACTTCCTACCAGTGTGAGTTTGGGCAAGATTCATGTTCAAAATGAGAGGGCTAGACAATTCAAATAGATGACCTCTGAGTTCCCTTCCAGTTTTAGATCTATAATCCCATTGATGTGACTTACTCTCTTCCCTGTCAGAAAGAAGTCCAAATGGTTATTATCAAATTTTCAGACTATCCTGTTTAAATTGAGTGATTGTGTGGATGGAACTTCTGTTCATCTTTAAATAACCTTTTGAGATATTGATTAGCCTGTCTTTAGACAGGTCTAGGACGTGATCTGCCAGGCATTCCATCTGGCTCCTCTTTGATCTTCACCTTTGAGCTTCCTAGAACTTCCACTCTTTCTTGATCCCCCCTCCCTCTTCAGTTCAAGCCTTTATAGCTGAAAAACTTTCAAGGCTATATTTATCATAAAAGATCTGTCTCTGATGAAAATCTTTGCTAAATTCTTTTCAGGACTAAGCCCACTCTGAGGTACTCTCTTACTCTCCCTTTTAATGTCTTCCCTCTAATGGTTTCTTTCTCTTTACTCTAGCTAACTCTGGTTAATCTAACTATATGCTCTTCCAACCTTATTTCATATTTACCATTACCATACCTTTCATTTTGTCTGTGTTCTATTCCCCTAAACTCCTAAATAAATCTACCTTTTTGCCAAAGAGAATGGTCATTGTGAATTCGTCACATGTTTGTTTTGCGCTAGAAATTGCTAACCCCACCTCATCACTATGACATAACCTAACTCTGTGATGGAGGACAAATCATCAATATCTGAGGCAATGTTCTGGATTGCCCATAAATTGCTGATTTTCAATCTTGTTAAATCATGCTTCCTTTACTAATGAAATCATCTCTGGTTCATATGTTTAACTTCCAAAACTTTCCTTAGGAAAGAAAGAAAGGAAAAAAAAAAAGAAGGAAGGTAGGAAGGAAGAAGGAAAAAAGGAAAAGGAGGGAGGAAGAAAAGGAGGAAGAAAGAGGGGAAAGGAAAGGAGGAAGGAAGGAAAGAAGGGAAGGAGGAAAGGAAAGAATGAGGGCAAAGGTGGAGGAAGAAATAAAAGAAGGAAGTGATGTGTACTTAATCTCTTCCTCCATCAGGAAGAAGTTCAATTGGCTATTATTAACTATAACCAATTCCTGCACTATTTTGCTTGTATAGAGTGTTTGTGAGGAAGTAACTCTTTATCAGCTTCCAGTATCTATGACCCAACCTCTGAGTATCTTTAAATAACCTTTTGAGATATTGATTAGCATATCTCTAGACAGGTTTGGAATCTGATCTGCCAGGTATTCCATGTGGCTCCTCTTTGATCTTCCCTTTGAGTACTTCCTGTCCAACTTGATCCTTCCCTCTGAGTTTCTGCCTTTATTTCCTTGGTTTTCCTGAGAAACACCCAAGGCTCTATATCTCTTATAAAAGATCCTCTTATGATGAAGCTCTTTCTGAGTTCTTTTCAGAACTAAGCCCACTATGAGGCTACTCTCTCTCTCCCTCCTTATAGTGCCTTCCCTCTAATGGTATCTTTCTTCTTATTGTAACTAAGTGTAGTTAGTCTGCTAAACTTCTTCATGGAGCTAAACTGCCAGTCAGTGACTTACTCCCACCTCACAAAGTATTTCCTTTCTCCTTATTAATTGTGAGTTCCCTGAGGAACTTGTTTTTTTACTTGCTAAATACATTCTATATTCTATTTCATATTTACCACTCTTGGTGACTATTTTACCTCTTAGTTTATCTGTAACTTCTAAAAAAAAAAACCTACCTTTTAGCAAAGAGAATAACCATTGTAAATTAATCACATGTTTATTTTGAACTAGAAGTTGCTACCCTGAACTCATAAGAATGAAGGAAGGTAGAGAGGGAAGAAGAAAATGGAGGGAGAAAGGGGAGGGAGGAAAGAAGTAATGAAATAAGAGAAAGAAGGAGGAAAAAAGAAGGGAAGTCAGATGGGAGGGAGATAGAAAGTAAAAAGAGAAAGTGGAGAAACACCTAGGATATTCAAGAGTAGTATTTTTCCTATCTCTTTGCAACTGATCTTCTCTTGGTAGAAGTAGAACCCATGTCACTAATACTATGAGGACTATTAGGATTTGGAGGGATATATATTCTTCATCTTTATTAGAAACAACATAATGATGGAGGGTCAGTCTCTGAGTCAAAATGATCTAGATTCAATTCCTACCACTAAAGGTACTGGTTGTGTTATCTCAGGCAATTAACTTCTCATTTCAAATTCTCTTAAAACTACAAATTGGAGACTAGCTGATCTGCATTTATAGAGAAAGTTTCCTGCTGAGTGAATCTGGACAAATTTAAAACCAACATAAACAAACAAAAACTCTTTAGACTGAGAGGGAATGCAATTTGCAGCAAGATTTGAGGGTGAGGAAAAAACTTTCTGGCTCATATAAATGCATCATGAAATACATTGTTTTTACTGCCAGTGTGAATTAAAACAACATAATTAGATAGAGTACATTCTAAATGTGATGATGATCTCTCAGTGATAAAAGTTAAAAAAAATAATAAATACTGTGTTCACATGGTTCATGGCTGGGCTAACCATGATTTTCTTCACTCTAATTTCAGGCATGGTCTCTAGAAATATTTTGCGTGCCCATAGTGTCTTTAATTCACTTGGGGTCAGTGGAGGGCTCCCTCGGAATGAAACCACCTTTGCAGCCACCCTGAAGAAGCATGGTTACAGCACAGCACTGATAGGTAGGTAGAAATCACTTTTTTCAAAATGGGTTTTCCTTTCCATTCCTTCTTCCCAGTTCTCTCACCTTTCCAAAAATTTATGAGAGCTAAGAGATTTATTATTAGTAGGTTGCGCATGCCAGGAAGACTATTTGTTTTAAAAGGGCTGATTGACATTAATGAATTGAAAAATGGAAAATAACTATTCAACTTATCTAGGAGTTTGAAAATGTATAGTGTATAGTCAAATGTGTAATCTTGGCTTACCTTAAAATATTTCTTTGTTTTCTTTTAATGTAACATTAGAAATACTGAAAATACATACAACTGAGATCTCATTGTAGGTATTCTTTGTAACTATGCAAGTCTTAAATCTTTAACACCTTTCCACTATGGGCAATCATTGTTCTTCACCTTTCCTCAGTTTGATCAAGAAGTTTTATCCAATGTCCTGGCATTTCTCACTTTGTCCTGGCATCTGATTATATTAGTGAAGTTCATTACTGGTTGATGTGCTTGACAATAGTTAGTTATCCCTACACTTTTACTATATAACCAGTCAGTCAATCACATTTATTCCTCACTTAAAATATGCCAGGTGTAGTGTTAAGCCCAGAGGAAACAAAGATATGTGAATACATTCTCCCTTCCTTCAAGCAGCCAGAATTGCACCTTCACTTTCTTTTATCCATTTCTTTGAGAATGTCTTTTATTGTCATTTTATTTTGTAACTACTAGCTATAAGCTGCTCACACTTACCATGTACCTCTCCATTAACCCCAGTGCTGGCTCAGATTAAAGTAACATGTCTTCATGAGGCTTTTTTTTTCTCTAGACATTGCTTTTTATCCTCTTTAAATGCCCTCTCTTTTACCTATCTGATCCATCACTTGCCTTGAAGTCAGAATCAAAGCTCTTTTGTTTTAAGAAACCTTATATTCCAATGGCTTCACCTGACTGATCATTCTTTTCTGCTGCACCTACAATATGATATGTGCTTCATTGACACAAGGACTGTAGCTGGGTATGATGCTTTGTGCTGTCTCAAAGAGTCACTGCTGGCCACCTGATGAAGGATTTTACTCTACCCTTCTGATTTTGAGAATCAGGAATTGGGGCAACATCATTATTCCCCCTTATACACACACACACACATACACACACACACAATCATACATATAGACACATACACATACATATATGATAACCTGTCTTACCAATATAGTATTTAATTTATTTACAGAGCCACCCAGTCCTTCCCATTCTACTTCTCCCATGCTATCATAGAAGAGAAGTGTTTTTTTTTTTTTTTTTTAAATTCAATGAAATTTTACCTCTGTGAAAATATGAAAGATTGAAGGGTTGGAGATGAGAGGGATTCTAGTTGTCAGCTAATTCAATTCTTTTATTTTACAGGAAAAGAAATTGTAGCTCAGAGACTTAATAACTCATCTAAGGTTATAGAGCTCACTGGAAAAATGATACTTAAATTCTACTTTTTAGTGTATCACACTATTATTCACATATTTTTAGAAAATAAAGCCATTCCAAATGTGCTGTGATAATTTACTTCTGCCCTGCTTTCCCAGCCTCCCTCTATCTTTCACAATATACTTTGGATAGCTCCATAAGATATGTAGGATATCTAGAATTGTGTCTCTTATCTTTCACCTAGCTAATATTTATCTATATATGAATAAATATAGGAAAGAGTACAAACACAATTTGCATTTCTACAATACTTGTTAAATAGCCTTTTAATATTAATTATTCTTATTTAATCCTCACCAGAACCCCTGCAAGCTAGAGAAGACAGTACAATTTTCATTTTAAAAATAATAAAGGAAAGAATAAAGCCAATATTAAGCAACTCAGAAACTGTTATCTTTGAATAACAAAGCAATCTTTAAGGAGTAGAAAATGAAAATGACTTGGAAAACAAGAGCTCTGGATTCAAGTCCCATCCTGTATGAATTCGGCAAGACATTTCTACAGTTAGTGCTCAAACTTTTTCATTTGTGAAATTAGAATAAGTGGGCTACATGGTTGGTCTCTATGGTCTCTTTCCAGTCTTTCATTATATTTCTCTTAGAAATGAAGACATTTTTATCTTCATTTATATATGAAGACATATAGCAAGTAAACAGAGGAAGAACAGGAATTCTTGTCTCTTAATTCTATTTAAAACTCATCCTCTTATTCTGTGTATTTTTGGAAAATTCCATGAACTTCTCTGTGGCTTTGTTTATCTTTTTATAACTTCCTTCTTTCATGAGAGGCCTCCAGAATAATTACCCCAAGTTCAAGTTATTATGTGGTGCTGCACCCACTGAATATTATAACTCATAAATTCTCATTGATATACTTAAATTCCTCTAATAAGTCAGATGACAAAGGCTTATAATAGTATAGTAAAAAGAATGGCATAATATATAATCTTTATAATATAACAACTCACTCTTCTGGTAATGTCATCACATAGCTCTTACTGAACCTGCTCCATATTGAGTGTAAAATATTACTGCCCTGATCCTTACTGGTCTTGTGATAGCTGCTGATGAATGCTGATAATATAAACTTGATTAAGTATTGCTCCAATTGTTATTCAATGGGTATTATCCCACTGGTCTCATTTTCATGGTTTCTTCTGGGAATTGCTTCCTGCTATCAGCTTTTTGGTTTTAACTCTTTAGGACTGCCAGATATCTCGGCTCAAGCCTACTTATTAGTAGAAAATATAGTGGCCAGGACTTCTCTTAAATAAAAGCAGCTTCATAGCTGTTTGATCATAGCTACCATATGCTAGCTAATAAAAGACTGAGACAGTGCTCCTGGGCTTGGATTAAGTATTTTCTTAAGGATTGTGTATCTAGGTAAACAACTATCCTCTCAAAGATAGACATTTTCTCAAAGTCCTTTGGTTTATCATGCAAATTAATATAAGCCAAAATAAAAAATAAGCTATAGTTCTCTATAGTTCTCTATTCACTTCTCCATCATTCTTGCTCTTATGCATGTCTGTGAATAGCAAAATCCTTATTGCTTGGATCAATAATTTTGATCAGCCAACCATAGAGTTCATCGAATCCTAATATTTGAAATGAGGATAACAAAATTGCTCTAACCACCTCACAAGGGTTTATGGATAAGTTATGTTGGAACATGATCTATGTTCCAACTCTATGATGAATAAATAATATGATTGAAAGATCCTAGGAATTTTCTCCTGCTATGAATAATATCATATCCAATTAACAGGCAGAGTACTTCCAGGCTAAGATTAAATTTTTTTTTCAAATTTTGAACTGTACAAACAACTATACTTTTATAATGAGATATTTCCAAGATCCTCGTACTTTTCATACAAATAAATTTAAACCAAAATAAAAGGTAAACTAAGATACTCCATATAAATAGTATACATTTGAAATTGCATTGATTGTGTCAAAGCACCAGATTTTGTAGAGACTTCAGGAAGGTATCTACAATTACTCAATGGAGTTTGGCTTTGACATCAACATAGCAAAGACTGAGGAGATGAAGAATTCCTACTCTATACATCAGCAAATATTTGAATTGATACCCTTTATTGTTTTTATAAAGTTGTGAAGCTTTCACTGGCTTCATATTTCAACAAAACCAAAGCACAATCTTATCAATAAGTACCATTTTTATGGGGACTGTTATGTGTCAGTTAGATATAAAACATGATGGCTCCTGAAGAATTGAAGATGAGAATTACAAAAAGGATAATTAGAAGATGCATGGTAAGTGTAAGTAGACATCAATATATAAGCAACAAAGAACTCTTAAAAAAGTATAGAAATAAAGAACATCATCAAGGAATTGTATGAAAGTTTGAAAAGATGAGCTGATTACATGGTAAGAACTAGAAGATAGTAGAGCAGTTTATTTGAACCTTCAAAATATGTGGAGGAAGAAAAGAAGGCCTAGTTTCAATGTTTGCAACAAAATGGACAAGAGTCTTACAAGATATATGTGCATGGATAGGTTGTGATTTGCATAATTGGAGGGCACTCCCAAATAAATGAGTTAACAAATTCAGTTTAGTATAAAAATAAAACTACTTCTTGATAAGACCACTTCCATTTATGATTATATTTTTCTTCAATTATAACATTTATATAATTTTATTAGAAATATACTACAATCTACTCATCTTCACCATGTATTTGCCCATTGTCCTTTGAAATATATACTATCTTGATTCTTATTTCAGATTAACAATCCTTAGTTAAACATATATTATGTAATGAGTACTAGGGATACGAACATAAAAATGAAAACAACCCGTCTCCACAAAACTCACAATCTACTGAAACCTATGAATTGGTGTAATCAACCAAGGTTTTTTTTTTTTTAAGACTATAAAAAATATTTCCCCCAATTACATTTAAAACAAACAAAACCATTTTTTATATTTGTTTTTAAAATTTTTGATTTCTAGGTTTTCTCCCTTATCCCCACCCTTAATTAAGAAGCCACATGTAAAATTTTGCAAAACATTTCCAGAAAAGTCAAGTTGTGAAAGAAAACATAGCTCTCCCATCTTAATGGAAGTAAAAATTCTCAAGAAAAACTAAGGTAAAAAGAGAGAGAGAAAATATAGAATGTTTCAGTCTGTATTTGGATACAATCAGTTCTTTGGGTATGAATAGGATTTTTCATCATAAGTCCTTCAGAGTAATCATGGATGATTGTACTACTAAGAATAGCGAAGTCATTCTACAGCTGGTCATCCTTCAATTTCCATTTCTTTTTGCCCTAAGAAGAGAGCTGCTATGAATATTTTTTGTATGTATAGGTCATTTTCCTTTTTGTTTTTTTTTTTTCTGAATCTCTTTTGCTATTGATGTTTATGTAGTGGTCCTTTCACCAACATTTTAAACAATTATTAATAAGAAGTTGGTATTTACATGAAGGATTGTGAAATACTTTATATGTCTTCTATTGAGCTCTTTTTCCACTACTGCATCAAAAATGCATCCATTCTGACAAGCAGAAACAAAAGAAAAAAATATAATTCAAAACAAAATACTGTGCAATAAATTAATCTGCTAAAGGAAAGCTTTTTAAGGAGACAAATGACTTTGCATATGTTTAATTCAAGAGACATTTATTCATTGCCTATTTAATGCCTAATCATATAGCTTTTGGGATGACTTCTTTTTTCTTATTTTGTCTTCAAGAAAAGGAAGATTCACCAAGGATGCCTTTAATATATGTGAAATAATATTTTCTCTTTTCTATCTTTATTTTTAGGTAAATGGCATCAAGGTTTAAATTGTAAATACCGAAATGACTACTGCCATCATCCTAATCACTATGGCTTTGACTATTTCTATGGCACGCCACATTCACTCACTGGGAGTTGTTGGCCAGATCCTTCCCGGGACACAGAATTAGCTATAGCACGTAACATTTGGTTCTGCGTGGAGCTAATCATCATTGCTGTGCTTACACTGATCCTGGGGAAATTAACTCGTTTGGTCTCCATCCCCTGGTTGTTTATTATTTGCATTATTTTATTTGGCACCCTTCTGGCCTTTTCTTGGTTTTCTAGTTTTAAAAGTTCTCTATATTGGAATTGCATTCTCATGAGACAACAGGAAATTGTAGAACAACCTATGAAGGCTGAAAGATCTGGTTTAATTATGCTAAAGGAGGCAGTCTCTTTTATCAAAAGGTAACAATTGAGCTTACTCATGTTTTAGTTTAGATTCTTTATTATAATGAACTTTTTACTTTGGCTTTGAATTCACTGACTCTCTTGACTGTGCAAGTGGAATTGTTTTATGGTCTTGTAAAAAGGGCACTGGATTTTTTGTTGATTTCATAATTAATTAAATTCAAAATTTATCTTTGAGTTCTAATCCTATGATCCTCTAACATTCAACTGACATTCACATTAATGAAAGCTGACATGTATATGATGCTTTTAAGTTTACAGAATTTTACATACCTCACAACAATCTTGTGAGGAGTTCTATAAACATAATCATTTGATAGATCAGAAAATTGAGTATCAGAAAGGCTAAGGTACTTGTTAGGGTCACATAGCTAGTAGACTTTCAGGGTCAGATTTGAACCCAGTTGACCTTGATGACTATTCCAGTATCATTGCCTATGACATGATTATGACAGTAACTTCAAGTTACTGAAGAGCAGCATGCAATGCCTTGTGATAAGCACTACAGAAAATACAAAGGATTGGTTCTATTTTAGTTTTTCCTGTGGGAGAAGGGGTGAGAAGGTAGTTTAGGAAAAGTTCCATAATAGTGGCAGCATTGAAAAATGACTAAATATTGGAAGAAGGAGCATTAGATAAAGCCATTCCAGATTGAGAAAACCAAAAGATAATTAGAAATTAATTGACATCAAAAATGCCTATTTTTTCAGGTTCTTGATTAGTAGTGACAAAAAATAGTAATATTTTCTTAGAAGTTTTCTGACAGAAATTTATTTTAATTCTCTGGGAAAGATTGAAAACAGATATAATCTCTTACAGTGATTAGTCATTATTTAAAATGCAATTTGATAAACAAAACAGAACTTTGGGGCCTGACTCAAACCTGGGATCTGAACAACCTGTTAGTAGAAAAATAAGAAAAGAAAGTGAAAGAAAAGCAAAGATTAACAGTATGGAACAGTTTACTGTTATTGATAAGTCAAAGTAGCAAAACTAAAATGAGCAATCAACACACCACCTTATCCCACACCACCCCTCAAAAAAAAAAAAAAAAAGATGAAAGAATCAGTCATTTTTCCATTCAAACCATCTAGGAAAATTGCTCTTTTTGTGTAGGAATTACAAGAAACTAGCCTAACAAGGTGATGCTGATTTATAAATCTACTCATGAGCCCTAGTAAAGAACAACTTAGTTTCAATTTAATCTAGTAAAGTTTTTCTCATAGACTTCATAGAGAGCTACCATAACTTCAGAAAACCAAACCAAGAAAAGCAGCAATCTCATGAAGTCTGTTTTGAATTGTGTTAGTCCAGACATGCTACACAGATAGAATGGTTTTTAAGAGGTATAGTTTCCTATATTATTTTTCAATGTTTCTTCATATCCAATTTGCATATTTTTCCTAGTTTTTGAGCATAAGCTTTCCTTCAATATAGGACTATCATTATCTTGTAGATTTGTATAGGTCATTGTTGTTGTTTAATCATTTCAGTTTTGTCCAACTCTTTATAACCCCAATTTGTGTTTTCTTGACAAAGAGTAGTTTGTCATTTCCTTTTTCTACTTATTTCATAGATGAGGAAACTGAGGCAAACAGGGTTAAATGACTGCCCTTAGGGTCACACAACTAGTAAGTGTTTGAGGTCAGATTTGAATTTAGGAAGGAGCTGACTCTAGGCCTGACACTTTATCCACTATACGATCTAGTTTCTCCTAGATACACTAGCTACTCATTACCCAACTTAGTTAACTAGGATTTATAAAGAACCTACTATGTGCCAGAGAAATACTGAGGATACAAATAAAGATAAAAACAAGCATATACTCTATTGTTTTCAAGGAACATCTAATCTTCTGGGAGAGGTAATATGTAAACAACTGTGTACAGAAAATATATCTATATAAAGAGATATTTATGTAGACACATACATTATATATGTATATTTGTTATATATAACATATGTACATATATGTGTGTGTTTATTTATATGTGTACGTAACTGAGGGCAGAAGCAGAGGAAAATCACTAATATTAATTTGTTTACTCTAACTTTTGTTAATCTAAGTTCTTTTAGAAAATTCTGATAATTATGAGAGAATTCTTTCAAACATCAATTTAGACCAATGGTCTAAATGCCTTCATTCTCTAATAGAGGAAACTGAAGCCTGGAAGGATTAATGAGTCACTCAAACTCACACATATGTAGAGGCACAGGTGAATGTGAACCTAGGTGCTCAGAATCCAAATCTTTGTCCTAGTTATTATACAATAGTTGTACAAATATTTGGTATTAAATAAACTGAACATATCTAGTATTGCATGACTAACTCAAGAAATCTTCAAATAAATTGGTCATATTAGTAATGATTCTATCTCTTCAAAAATCAGTTTCATGAAAGAAATAAAACAAAAAAAAACAAACAAAAAAGCACTGTTTCATAGCCATTACATCTATACAGCAACACTTTTATCCCAATCATTTAAAAAATCCTAAAGTACAATCATACCAGAAAGATCTAGTGGTTTGATAGTTTCTAGGACAGATTAATGGAGGAATTGAGGACAAATTCTTTGAGAGTGTCTTTTCCCCCATATTTTCACCCAAGCATTTTTATCTCTGGATTATTATTTTAGAGAAGAAGGCATAGTGGGAACAGTCTAACATTTAGGGCCAAGAAAACCTGAAATAATCTTACCTCAGATTCTAGCTATGTGACTAAGAGCACAACCCTTAAACTCTCTGCTTCCTCATGTGTAAAATTCAGATTATTATAATTTTAATAGTCTGAGACATAGGCATACCAAGAAAGGTGTGACAACTTGCCTTTGGTAGACTGCCCATGTTTTCCTTCTGAAGGAAGAAGGGAGAATCAGTAGGAATAGTCCTCACACCTTGCCTATAGGCAGGTCTGCACTTTTAAGGTTATTGTGAGACTCAATTAAGATAATATATGCAAATCACTTTGCAAAGTTTTAAATCTGTATTAACATCACCGTCATCATTATATTCATACAACAATGAAAAGAACAATTTGTAGAAAGATTTTTATTGATGGTTGTCTATAATCCTTAAATAGAAGTTTTTTTCAAAGTGTTTTAGTTTTCTATGGAATAAATGTTGATCAATAGTCTTTCTCCATTTTTTTATATAGAACTTTATTGTAATTATAAGGGGGACACCAAGAATAATCTAATAGATGTGACTATAAGGGAATTTAATATATATATATATATCAATCACAATTTTATAATATATGATAACTTATTTTAATCTAAGAATGTAGTTAGACTAGTTTTTAAAACCTCATGCAAAACTCCATTTGTTTCTGTCTTTTTAGGAACAAAGATAGACCTTTCCTCCTATTTTATTCTTTTTTGCATGTCCATATACCTCTTCCCACAACAAATGAGTTTACTGGCATTAGCAAGAATCACCTTTATGGAGACAATGTAGAAGAGATGGACTTTCTGGTGGGTAAGTGAAAAAACTTATTCCTATTGCACAATATAGAGATAATTATGTAGCTTTCCTTCAGCAGTCATTCACCTTCCTCTTTTCACTGTTGCCCTGAAAAGACCTCCCTTCCTTCTTGTTTCTTTCTTTCTAGCATCTCCTTCCTCTCTCTTCCTTTCCCCCTGGTTCACATTAGGGAGACACTGAACAACTTTCTGAGGATTTGGGAGTATTAGTTGTGGCTATAGGGAGTCCCTAATTTTGCATCTCATATCACTGCCCTGATTTCTGGGTTGTATATCAATGGAGGGAAAGAGAAGACACATAATTGTTCTCCACTGTCACTGACTTTTAGAGCTATAGATTAGCATGAGAGTAGAGAAAATATGTAAGGAAAACTCTTAATTAACTCGCCTGAAAGTGAAAATTCACTCAAACAATAATTATGGAAAGTCTTCATTAGTAGCCTTGCTTCTCATCTCTAAATCTTTCCATATGATTTTATTGTTTTAAGTTGCAGAGGGTGCCCTTTTTTGGAACAGGACTAGAACTTGGGAGTACCTTTTGTTCTCAATGTTTTCTTATAACTTTACTTATCAAAATTGATTTTTTCTGTTTCTCATTCCTCTGTATTAGAAACCTACTAGCTTTTTAATAATATAGAAAAGTGACTAAGATGATGTTTTATAGAGAATTTAATTTCATCTATCTATTTATCTATAATTGGCATGCTATTTAAAATATTGGTTTAAATATATGCACAATTATATTTCATCTATTTATGCATTTATTGGCAAATAGCTTTGGAAGGAAGAGGGCAAGTGTATAGAGAGTTGAATTCAGAATCAAGAATTTCTGGATGCAAGTCTTGTCTATGACACATTCAGGCTCTGTGACTTTGGGCAAGTTATTTAATGGCTTAGGTATTCAATGTCCTGGGCAACACTCTAAGCCTATAAATTGCAAAACACATAAGCCAGTATATTGGCAGAAGAGATTTCCTTCCTAGGAGTTCCCTAAACTAAGACAACATATATCTGTAAAAAAACAAACAAACAAACAAACAAAAAAAAAAAAACAAACAAAAAAACCTCCATAAAATGGAATTTATACTTTAAAAAGAAATTACCAATCTGAGCATAATGGAGCTGATACAGCTTGCTTGGTTGATGTTATTACTCCAAATGAAGGACCTTGGGTAGCTAATTCAGGAAAATTGTGTTAACATGTAAATGAATTGCAATCGAGAGACTGTGGAATAATTGGGAACATTTTATAACTAATTCTGGTCAGCTAAACACATGGAGTAGTTGCATCAGTTAAGCAAGCTGAGGGAGTCTGTTAGATCTTCATTAAGTAACACAGTAATGATATTTTATAGAATATCTTGTCTGCCTTGCATAGTATCATTTTTATCTCATCAGATTGGATAATTCATATATATATGCATATATATGTACTAGCTTTACAGCAGTTTCAATAAAATATGACTTTACAGGTTCAAAAGTAATGTCATTTTTTGTCACTTGATGATTGAGATGACTTTTGTAAATAATTTTCCTTTGTAGAAATGTTTGTCATTCATATGGTAAACAATAAACATTTATTAAGCATTTACTATGTATAAGCATTGTGCTTAGTGCTGGGGATATAAGAAGATGCAAAAAATAATCCCTTCCCTCAAGGAGCTTACAATTCAATACACAACATGCAAAGAAATATATACAAAGTGAACAATATATAAGATATATGGAAAATAATTAGGGGCAGCTAGATGGTGTAGTGGATAGAGCACCAGCCTTGAAGTCAGGATGGACCTGAGTTCAAATCTGACCTCAGACATTTAACACTTCCTAGCTGTGTAACCCTGGCCAAGTCATATAACCCCAAATGCCTCAGCAAAATAAATAAATAAAAAATAATTAAAAGAGGGAAGATACTGGTATACCTGATTCTTTTTATGGTTTTAGAAAACAAAATTAGATCATCACAAAGTTTTATAGCTTATGGATGCAATAATTTACATTTGTACCTTTTTTTTTCTTCTTAAAGGCAAAATTCTTGATGCCATTGATGCAAATGGCTTGAGAAACAATACAATTGTCTACTTTGCCTCAGACCATGGAGGACATCTGGAGATTATGAATGGAAATGTTCATGCAGGGGGCTTCAATGGAATATATAAAGGTAAGAAGAACGAAGAGTCAACATTGGAGGATTGTTTTAGACTTAAGCTTTTTGATGTTCTGCTCTGTCTGGTTAACAACATAAGCAGATATTAAAGCAAGGTGACTAAATTACTTAATGTTGCTATGGAAAAAAATAAAACAAAACAGTTTGTTATAAGGAAGTTCTAATCTGCTTTCAAGAATGTATAAAGGACAATCACACATTTGTTTATAAAAGAGATTTTTCTAGTTTAGGCATTTCATTCTTGTACTTTAGGAAATATTGAGGGTAAAGAATATGAAGGAAGATAAACAGAGGATCAGGCAATGGGAAAAGAGGAAGAACAGTGAAAGGAATTAGTAGGGATGTCTACAGATGCCTCTAATGATTAGATGTAATCCTTGACTTAGTTTCTAGTGAAAATAGGAAAATCAGATTCCTGGAAATGAAACATTAAGTAAGAGAGAGAAAATGTTTAATTTGGCTTTAACTCCTAGAGTCAAGTACACTGGAAAGCATATTGTTGTTACTATTGTTGTCTTTTAAGGCAAAATCCTTAATATTTGATGTTAATGGCTTGGAAATACCACAATCATCCACCTTTCCCTCCCTAGCTCCTTCTGGGATATTATTTATTAGTAAAATTTAAGACCTTTAGGTAATACTTAGGTCTGTGCACAAGAAATCAAACAAATTTATCCCATAAATTATTTATAAAAAATATATTTCAATTCATGCATATTCATGAACAAAAACTACATGTAACATAATTTCAATTTTTCTCATTTTAATTTATTTATGCAATATTTCCCCCAATTATATTTAAAACATATTTTACATTGTTTTTTTTAAAACTTTTGAGATCCAGATTTCTTCCCTTATCCCTATTCCTAGCCCCCATTAAGAAACTACATGTAAAGTTATGCAAAACATTTCCATAAAAGTCATTTTGTGAAAGAAAACACAGATCTCCCATCCTAACAATAACAACAAAAAAACCTCAACAAAAATAAAGGGGAGAGAGACAGACAGACAGACAGACAGACAGACACAGAGAGACAGAGAGACACACACAGAGACAGAGAGACACACACAGAGAGAGATAGAGAGATAGACAGAGACAAAGATAGAGAGAGAAAGGGAGGGAGGGAGTGCTTCAATTTGTATTCAGACACAATCATTTCCTTCTCTGGGTATAGATAGGATTTTTCACCATAAGTCCTTCAAAGTAGTCATGGATCATTGTGTTGCTGAGAATAGCAAAGTCATTTACAGTTGATCATATCAGAACATTGCTATTTCTTTGCATTCGGTAAATTTCACTTTGCTTGAATTCATGGAGGACTTTTTTTTTTTCTGAGAGCATCCTGCTCATCATCTCATTTCTTTTTTTTTCTTTTTCTTTTTCTTTTTCTTTTTTTTTGCTGAGGCAATTGAGGTTAAGTGACTTGCCCAGGGTCACACAGCTAGGGAATATTAAGTGTCTGAGACCAGATTTGAACTCAGGTTCTCCTGAGTTCAGGACTGGTTCTCTATCCACTGTGTCACCTAGCTGCCCCCTGCTTATCATTTCCTATAGAACAATAATATTCCACCGTAATCATATACCACAATTTATTCAGCCATTCCCCAATTGATGTACTTCTGCTAAATTTCCTTTTTTTTTTGCCAGAAAAGGAGCTGCTATATATATTTTTGTACATATACATATAGATATATAGATTCTTTTCCTTTCCAAAAAAATCTCTTTTCATATTCATGCCTAGTAGTGATATTGTTAAATCAAAGATATGCATGAATTTATATCCCTTTGTGCATAGATCATATCTTTTGATCACTTAACAACTGGGGCATGGCTATTATTTTTTATAAATTTGACTCAGTTCCCTCTATGTTTGAGAAAATAGTCTTGTCAGAGAAATTTGCTTCAAAATTATTTTTATGATTACTATAGCTAACTGAATTTTCCCTCCCCCATTTATTCTATTCTCTCTTTCCTTTCACTCTGTCCCTCCTCAAAAATGTTTTGCTCCTGGTCATTTATTCTCTCAATATGCCCTCTCTTTTATCATCCTCCCTGCTTCCTGTGTCCCATTCTCCTCCTATTTTCCTGCAGATTAAGATTTCTATATCTGTTTTGAGTGTACTGTACATGTTATTGCCTCTTTGAACCAATTCTGATGAGAGAATAAGGTTCGCTCACTTCCTGTCTCCTCCTCCTCTTCCCCTTCACTTTCTTGCCTCTTTTTTTATGGCAGATAATTTATACCATTTCATATCTCCCTTTCCCTTTCTCCCAGTACATTTCTCTCTCATCCCTTAATTTTATCTTTTTAGATATTCTCCTTTCCTATTCGATTCACACCCGTGTCCTCTATCTATATATACTCATCCTAGCTGCCATAATAATGAGACAGTTCTATGAATTACAAGTATTAACCTCCCATGTAGGAATGTAACCAGAAAAGCCTTATTAAATTCCTTATGAAATCCCTTTCCTGTTTGCCTCTTTATGCTTCTCTTTAGTCCTATTTTTGAAAATCAAATTTTCTATTCAGCTCTGGTCTTTTCATCACTAATGCTTGAAAATCCTCTATTTCATAAATATCCACCTTTTTTTCCTGAAGGATTACACTCAGTTTTGCTGAATAGGTAATTTTTGGTAGTAAGCTCCACTGTTCTCCAGAATATCATATTCCAGAAGCTACTAAAACTTGTGTTATCCTGACTGTGGTTTCATTGTACTTGAATTGTTTCTTTCTGGAGTGGCTAAATACTATTTTACTTAGCAACAATTCACATTTCAATATTTTTCACTAGCATTTTTCTCAATATAGCCCTTTGAGCATTATTGTTGCTATTTGATACATAAAGAAAGAGGGACTCTCAGAGGTTAGATAATGTGAGTCCTTGAAATATCACACTAGTCAGCCATTCAGTAAGTGTTAAGTGCTTACAAGGTGCCAGGTACCTTGCTGAACAATAGGATTACAAAGAAAGATAAAAACATATTTCTAGGTTTCAAAGAAGCCTCAGTTTCTGGAAAATGGGTATTACTGTTATAATAATATACAATATAACTATATATATATATGTGTATATATATAGTATATGTATACATATATATATAATTATAACAATATTATAACCATAGTACCTTCCTCCCAGGGTTATTTGTAAAGTACTTTGTAAAAATTAAATGCTATCTAGTAGTATAATTATATGTATAATGTTGTATGACAATAACAACAATAATAATATAACAAGTCTTTTTATTAAGGTGAAATTTGGGCTAAGGCTAGAGCCAGAATTCCAACAGTGGGCTACAGATTCCTAGTTTATCACTCCTTAATTATACCATATTACCCACTTAATTTAAGCTAATAGATCAAAATGGTAAAATCCGTTAAAGGTCCTGAGATCTACTGAGTCTGTGGAATCGAAAACAGCTCACTCAAAAAAGAAAAAAAAAATTTAGTAGTTCTAAAGTCAGAGATTCAGTAAATAATAGTTTCCATGAGCATGCTGTCTCTTAAAGGACTAACACTTGTGGGGACATGACATTTCACTCAGTTATACTTGTGTTATTGCAGAGATAATCCCACTCAAATACCCTCAGGGATAATGCCTCTTTTCCAGTCTCACTACTGCCAGTGGTACCAATATTTTTTCTTTCATGGTTCCATTGCAATACCTAGTCAATCTCCCCATCTCTGACTTATCTATCCCTTTTGGAATCTTTTGGATGCAGTAATCAAAACTTAATTTTCCTAATTACTCTGATCATATGAATACTCAACAGAAAGATCTTTAATTAACTGACTGTCAATTTAAATCCAAATTTATTTTTTTTAGCACCTAAGCCTCTCCATGGTCTAGCTCCAACCTAACCTTGTTTACCTCCACCCCCTCTAATTTCCCTATGCTATGTTTGAGCTCTAATGGATTATCAATTATTTGAATAGTCCTTGAGTCACTTTTCATCCCTTCACCTTTACTTTCAAAGTCTTATTTAATTCTTTAAGCCTAACTCAAATGCTACTTCTTTTATCAAGTCTTTATTGTTCCCTATAAGATATCACTCATTTTTGAAATCCACTAAAATTTTATACTAATCTATTAATTTTATTACACTGTGCCTTGCATTATAGTAATTCGAGTATTTGTCATCCCCCTACAAGTCAATTTTGCAAAACAAAGATTTATTACAAGTCTCCTATGTGTGATGAAGCCCCTCTTCCAAGTTCTGGGAGGGGAGGGGAAGACACATTCTTTGCTCTCAGGCGTTTTTTTCAGTCTAATGGGAGTGAACAAGAATGAAACATGTACATAGTTATAATATATTAGAAAATTAGCTACATGGAGAAATTAGAATAGCTTGAAAGTTTCAAGGAAGGAGGGATATTTTAAGTTCCTTGAAATCAAGGGCCAAGTGTCATTCACCTTTGTACCTCCTTTAGCATCCAACACCAAACTATACATGTCATTAAATTAAATAAAAGGGATTATTGAATCAAATTTAATCAGTCAGTAATCATGCATTATGTGATTATGATATGCTGAAAACTGTGCTAAGGACTGGGAATATGAAGACACATGAAAAACTATCTATGCTTAAGAAACTTACATTCTGATGGGAAAAACAGCATGTAAACTGAGCTAAATGTAAGTATGTGCTCAATACATAAGAGATGAATATCAAGCAATTACAGGAGAGAGGATACTAAAAAAGAAAGACAAGGATAAAGAATGGCTTAATGTAGAAGGTAGAACTTGATCTGAGGCTTGAAAAAAACAGGGTTTTCAAGAGATTAAAGTGAAGTGGGAATGTTCTCTACATGTAGGGGAGAGCCAGTGTGAAGGCATACAAATAAGAAATGGAGTCTTGTGAATATAAAACAGCAAAGAGTCCCAGATAGTTGAATTACAAAGTTAAGGGAGGTTCATATATAAGAAGACTAAAATGTAGGAAGAGGTTAGGTTAGGAAAAGCATACAATGTCAGAATGAGAAATATCCATTTGATCCTTGAAGCAACATGGATCCCCTTAAGTTTACTGGGCAGATCTCCATTTTATGAAATTACATTGGTAGCACTGAGGAATATGAATTGGAATGGAGAGAATTCGAGGCAAAGGAGAATAAATAAGAGACTGTTGAAATAGTACAAATGAGGTGTGACAAGCTAAAACCAAGGTGTTAACTGTGTGATTAAAGAGGAAGGAACAGGTGAGAAAAATTTTATAGGGAAGAATTAACATATATAGAACAATTGAATATTAGGAATCAAGGATGACTCTTAAGATTTCAAGCCAGTGTACCTGGGAAGATGGTGGTGCTCTCAGTGATATTAAAGAAACACCCCCTTCTCCCAATTCCCTATAACCTTTAAGACCAAATATGAAATAGTCTGCTTTCTAAATACCTTTATAATTTACCTTCTTCCTACCTTTCCAATCACCTTACTTCCAAATATTCTATGATTTTGCAACACTATTCTTTCTGTTCCTCTCCCAAAACTCTTCATCACCTTAACCCATACCTTTTCACTTGACCTTTGCCTGGAATGTTCTCCTTCCTTACTTTTACCAAATGGCTTCCTTAGCTTCCTTCAAGACTCAATTTAATTTCAAATTCCTCAAGAAGTCTTTTCTGGTCCTCCCTCATTGCTAGTGACTTCCCTCTTACATTAGTTCCCATTTATCTGTATCTAGCTTGTTTGTACAAAATCATTTATATACCTCCTCAGTTGGAATATAAGCTCCTTGAAAGCAGGAACTGTTGTCTTGTTTTGTATTCCCAACCCTTAGTCCTGTGCCAGACATAGTAAGTACTTAATAAATGTTTATTAACTGACTGATATTTGGATATGCACACATGCACACACATACATGCACACATAAGCTTACACCATGCATGTATTTACCAATACATACATGTAGGTATATATATATATATGTATATGTATGCATGTACATTGAATAACCTAAAAATCTTAGCGCAACTTAATACTTTATAAATTTCATTCTACTTTATAAGCATTCTCACTGCTAAGAATATTTTATATGGATATGGTGATATGCTTTTCTTAATATATAGGTGGAAAAGGAATGGCAGGTTGGGAAGGTGGAATCCGAGTCCCAGGGATTATTAGGTGGCCCGGGGTGTTGCCAGCTGGAAAGGTTATCAAGCAACCTACAAGTTTAATGGATATTTACCCAACTCTAGCTGCACTAGTAGGAGCACCCTTACCTCAGGATAGGTAAGAAAATAATACAAAAAAACCATATATTCATCATCTTTACTTTCTTATAAAAGGAAATGAAGTTTTTAAAAGTTCAGTTCTCAGAGAAGACTCCTTTTCAAATATCTTCTTAGTTTTCCCTTTGCATTGTATCTTTTGATTATATAGTAAAGCAAGATACATCATTTTCCACCAATGTGGGGCAGTTTTGCATAAATGAACCTTCAGTCAATAATCATATTTTTGTGAATTATTATGAATATGAGAAAGTATAGGACAGGAGAACATAGAAAATAAGACTAATTCTTCTTATATAGGGGTAGATAATTTTTTTCTTACAGTTTTCAGTGTTCAATTTACAAAGCCATCATGAAATAAGAAAAAGAGTGACTTTAATGACCACAATCACTAACTATTGGTTCTTCCTGTTCACTGAAGCTGGTGCTTTACATCACAATAGAAACTATTTTATAATTCTTGCAAGTTAAAATAAAAAGCTGATCTATTAATATCTGCATACATCCTTGACTTTTAAACAAAATCCAGGTGAAGGTAGATATATGGTTTTTGATTTGTTTTTACTCAATCTAGGAAGTTGTATTGCTAATATCTTTCTGAATACAAAGGGAAAAAAATTAAAAAGTTGTATTTTTGTTAATAGGATTTTCATTCATTCAACATACATTTATTTTATTATGTTAAATTATAATTGGTTTAATAAAATAATTACTATTTATTTTAATAAAAATAATTTTATAATTCTCTAATCCATTAAGTAGGTACATTGTTCTAGGAACTAAGGTTCAGTATTTTCAAAAACATTTATCATGGTAAATTGCATCTTCCCAGAAAAAGTCATAAATGTTTGTGTAATTTTTCTGTTTATAGAATCCATTAATTTTAAAATAATTACTTTTATTTACTTTAATGGAAGAAATTACTTTAATGGAAGAGGAGACCCTAATGTAAATATATTAGTCAGAGGCTTCATTGGGCTAGGAGAAATCAGAGTTTTATTGGCTTGTTTGTTTTTTTCCCCTTTTAAAAACTCATTAAATTTTTATACTTTACATTTATATAATATTATTCTTATCTATTTCTGCATTAGTTTCAAGAAATAGAATATTTGATTTTTTACATTTTTTCTTCAAGTATCAAAGTACATTGAAAATGAAAATTTATTTTCCAAGGTCTTATATTTATATGTATATACAGAGAAATGATTTGACTTTTACAAGAAAATCAGTATATCTATCTTGGACAAAATCTTTGACATCTCAAAACCTTTGAGAAATACAGGATTTTCTACCTGATGGTTGGTATTAAAAAGTGAATTTTTAAGGGTATTTTTTTCTTAAAAATTTTAGTTCCATTCCAAATTCTATCCCTTCCTTCACTTCTGCCTCACCCATTGAAAAGGCAAGAAATATGATAAAGGTTAATTTTTCTATAAATATGTTTATGATTGATGAAATCTATTTGTAATTAACATTCTACAATGAAGGCTAAATTTGGAACCAGAATTTATATATTTTCTGAAACCTTAAGTATTCCAAGTAAAATTCTGCTTTTCTTATATGTTTGGATCCTAGTAAGAATAATGTATAAGGGAATACAAACAAGTCCAATTTAAAAAATTCTTCAAGTAAAATAGGGTAACACAGCTCATGGCTCTGAATTGCTCTCCCTGTGAACCAGAGATACTGTTCTAAATAATGGCTGCTACAAATATCCAATGATCCCACTGGTTATATATTGCCTTACATTCATCTTTGAAAGTTTTATCAATACATTTATAATTTATAATCTAAGGAATCAGTGTGATTCAGAGGAAAGAGTATTGTCTTTAGAAGTAAGATGATAGGTTCAAACTCATGACACCAACTCCAATCTTTCTATGAAGTCCTGTTTTTAGGCAACTATGTTTGATTATTTCTTCATCATTCTGAATTGTAGCACACATATTATGGTTTAAAGACTGAACATGGCTAATGTGCAACACAGAAGAACAATTAGAAAATTAATATATTGGGTTTCTGTATACGTTTTTTTATTAAAGGGTGAATGAAGAAGGAAAGCTTGTATTCTCACAACATTGTTGCTTGTACCTCTTTATGTATTTAATTACATTCTAGTTTGTACTATTTTTATTATTTATATATCATATTTACAAGTTTTAACTCCCAATCTGTATTATAAAGCTAGGTAGGGCCATGTTTTATTTGTCTTTATGTTGCCCATAGTCCTCTACTAAAGTCATATTCTGATAAATCATTTGATTTAAAGACCATTGATGGTTCTTGAATGTTATTGTACTAGATCATGAGCTCTAGAAAACCCTACTTTATTTTGAGTATAGAGTTAGTGATGGCTGCAGGCCAAGGATCAAGCTTAGATAAATATTGAAAAGATTACCTAAGTATCAGGAAGTTGCTTGCAAGATAGTAAGTTATTTTGAGGTAGAAGTACAACATGAATACACAAGCTATTATAGTATAGTATACACAAGTATATTATAGTATAGTAAGATTTGCTATGTAACAAACAGTAACCTTTATAAAATCATGAATATTTTGATTCTAAAAAGATTGATACCATGGCAAGCATCAAGTAGTAGGCATTATATAAATATTAATTGAATAAAAAAGTCACTTGTAGTTTAAAATGCTGTGCTGTTTCAATCAAAGGCATAGGAATATAAGAAAATTTTTGCTTGTGATGTGTAAATTCTGAATTTTTTTTATTTTTCTGGGAAATCAAATACATTGGGATTAATACCTACTAAGTTAATTAAGGCAGAAGATCTCACTTAAAAATTTAAATAACTTTGTAATTAATCCATGGTTTAATTTTTCTTTGCCACAGTAGATATTACTCAGTATCTGTAGGTTTTTATAATTTGTGTTTTTAATGTCTAAGTTTGTTTTGACTTCTTCAATAGCTTGTGATCTCCTTAAGGAATGGAATTACCTTTTTTGTAGCACTTTGATATTTTAAAGATTTTAAAACCAGTTCTTTCTATTATCTCAGAGTAATTGATGGACAAGATTTAATGCCCTTATTGAAGGGAGAAATTCAACACTCAAAGCATGAATTCATGTACCACTACTGTGGCCCATTTTTACATGCTATGCGGTGGAACCCAAAGAACAGTGAGTATAAAATATGCATGCAGTGGAAAATGCGCTAAAGTAGTATCAGAATTGTAGTCCTAGTCATGGATATGTGACCTTGAATATATTATTTTTATTCTTTAGGCTTGTTTTATGTACATACACACATTTAAACAAAACTTGGCCAAAGAGGATACACACACACGCACACACATTTATATAGCTATACATAAAATATTTATTTATTTATTTTTCACTTCAGAAAAAGAAAGGGATTGGATTGGTTGACCTCTAAAGTCTTCTTAAGTCTGAAAATTCTACAGTATTATCTGACGCAATACAACAAAGAGATATGTGATAACTTCTAAAAATCTTTTCCTAAACTTTACACCTTCCTGAAAGGTATCCAAGAAATTGGAAATAATTTTAAATAATATTTATTTTGATGAATGGATCGAATCAATGCTATTTTGAGAGAAAATGCAAAGAACAAAAGAGTTATAGCTTTGTATGAAAGTTATTTCCACAAAGAAGGAAATGATAATATGAGTTTCTAAAAACAAAGAGATGATCATTTTATCAATTTTTGGAAAGGAGATATGTGAAAAAATTGCTGTAATATAGACAAAGGAATATCAGTGTCATACCTAGAAAAACAGTCTAAGTTTTATAAGATGTGGTTTCTCTAACAGAATATATATGTTTTTTGTTTCCTTTGATCTCTAGGTGATGCTGTTTGGAAGGTCCATTATATTACTCCGGTTTTCCAACCCAAAGGAGCAATAGGTTGCTTTGATCAATTATATTGTCAATGTGTAGGAGAAAATGTTACACATCATGATCCACCTTTATTGTTTGACCTCTCAAAGGATCCTTCTGAATCTAAGCCCCTTTCCCAAGACAATGAGCCTTTCTATAATACAGTAATAGAGGCAACAGAAAAAGCATTAAAGAAGCATAGAAAGACACTCACAAGTGTCCCAGAGCAACTTACTTTGCATAACAAGGATATACTATGGCTGAGGCCATGCTGTGGTATTTTCCCATTCTGTCTCTGTGATAAGGAAGTTGGAAATTTTACTATGTAATTATAACTAAAAATAAAATGAGATGCTTACCATTAAAAACTTCTTCTTTCCAAATGCTGATGACTAATGTCTTCCAGTACAGTGATGACTTAGTCAATAGCTTTAAGATTCAGGAACAACATGATACAATGGACAAAGTGCTCAATGTGATTTAAGAGACTGAATTCCCATTTCATGGCTCCCATTAACTACAAGTATGGCCTT
>JAJPUD010000490.1:503160-544519 GCA_023553655.1 Myrmecobius fasciatus
TGTATGTATGTATGTATGTATGTATGTCCTATGCAGAATACTCATCCATGGAGAATTGTAGAAAATTTTAAAAAGAAAACTAAGAGTAAAAGCAATTAAGAGAGAGTCAATCAATGAGCAAGACACAAACACTATTACTACAAAATATTTAAAGAAACCACAGAAAATCAGCACAAATCCAAGTCATTTTCCAAATGACTGAGTGCCACCTCCCCCCAAAAGGTCTCCAATACATGCAATGTAAAATTGGTTTTAGAAAAATGCAGTCATTCCCAAGCAATGTTAGGAAATAATGGTGTTGCTAACAAACTGAAATGCTATGTCAAAAGATACTTTGAAGCAATTAGGTTTCTTCCATGAAGAGAAAGGTGGGCAGTCACATTGATATTAACATGGGTACCATAAATACTCGTTTGTGGGACTATTTTTAACGTGTTTTACCATGGGCAAAGGGATTTTCTTTCTTCCAAGTGAAAGAATGAAAGAGCTATTTATATCTACTGAGAAACAGAATAAAGAGTATAGACTGAACCATTTCTTCTATTTCTTTAAGCTGTCCAAAGCAACTTAATTTGTCCTGAATGTTTTCTCTTTTTTCTTCTTCAATTTAACTGGGCTATATAATCATAGAGTGTTAGAACTAGAGCCTCCTTATTTAAAAGATGATGAAACTAGAGTCTAGATAGGCAAAGTAATTTCTTCAAGAACATACAGTCAGTAAGGGGAAGAACCAGGACTAGGACAAAGGACTTGAATCTAGTATTCAGTGTTATCATTCGGCAGCAATATAATTTAGTAGAAAATTAATAGATCTGGGTCTGGCATTTAGTTTCATCTCTGTCACTAATAAATGCCTGACTTATTTTGGGCAAAATAATGTGGAAATAAGAGTAAATATAATCAAATGAGCAACAATTTTCCAGTTAGAAGATCTGGGTTCATCTACTGCCTGTGATGCTTATTGCCTGTGTAATTTTTTAAAAAGTCATTAAGATTTCCCAGGCTTTTCTTTTTCATTTCTAAAATTAAGAAGTTGGACTAAATGATCTCTGAAATTCTTTTTTAGCTCTCAGGTTATAATGATACTTTGGGAGCAATAGATTTCTCATCTGTCAAATGAGGAGGAGGAAAAGCTGATTTTTCTATATTCCCTTCCAGATAACGATTGAGTGTTTGATATATATATGTATATATATATATATATTTATATATATATATATACAAAAATGTTTCCATACTATTCTCAAATAAATCAGTATATTTCCCCATTGCAATAAGTTGTTACACTATTTTAAACTTTACAATCCTTTCCTTTGTTACACTATTTTGAATTTTACAATCTTTCTCCCCCTTTTGTCTTCTCTTATCTCCTCTTCACTAAAAAGTAAACCTGCAACTTCATTATTATTAGTCTATCCTATCCATAAAGTGAAGGTATAAAATATTTTCTTCATGTAACATAGACTCTGAAAACTTTCCCTGCTAGTGTATTTTAATTTATAGAACTAAACTTGAGTTAAATTTTAACAAACTTTAATTTTACCACTAGAGGGTAGAATGGTACAATATACTTAAAGGGGACCTGTTCAAGAATTTAGGTGATTTTTGTTTGTTTTGTTTTGTTTTGCTTAATCAGGAAGTCTACATTTAAATTACAAATCCCTGAAAGAAAATTGTTTCTCTCACCTATTTCATGAAATGCTTTTGTGTACACTGGTAGACCACTGGAGAGATAGATATCTTTGGTGTGGTGAAAAGAATTAGGGATTTAAAAATCAAAGAATTAAGTACCTGAGTAGGAATCATAAACTAACAATAAGACATTGAACAAATCATTTCTAACTAGTGTCTATTTTTAAGTACAAAAGGCTGAAAAGGATGATTGCTAGAATTCCTTTTAACTGCATAGTTGATTCTCACCCATCTCCAAGCAATATTGTATACAAAAATATTAGCTTCTTGCCTCTTGCCTGGCTCCTAATCCCCAAGGACATATGTGTTCCTGCTTTTATATGCTATGAAGAGGTCATCCTGAGTCTCCACAGTACAAAGCATGAAGGCATCCACAAAAAGATGGGATTACATTCAATCCTTTGATTGCTTACTTACCTCAGTCTATCTTTACCTATTTATCACAAATCTATCTGGACTGATTTTCCAAAGTTTTTACATTTTCCCTCTTAGTGTCCCACATTCTAAATTCACACACACACATGTATGTATGTGCATATGTGTATATGTATATATACATATATATATTCCCAAATATAATAGGAATTTTATAGGTCATAGACATAGAAGTGGAACATTTGCAAGTGATGGCAAGATGAAGGATAAGCTTTAACTGTGTATAAGCAGAGGAGTAGATCAAGGTGGCTGAATAGACTATGGAGAAGTTAAGATTTTTAATGGAATTTAGTATTTGGTGAAATACATATATATGTGCATACACATGTTTTACATATATTTTATCAATATACAGATAGGTGTAATATGTATCTAATTATTTCTCTATAAATAAATATATGTATAGAAAGAGAACATATATAGATCTCATATATTAGTATATATATATATATGTATAGACACACATATCCTACATAGGATATGTATACATACACACATATATACATACATGTATATGCATAACACATATAAATATTACTAGATATCTTATCCCAGCAAATATCTTATTTTACCTTTTATATTAACTCCAGTGTGTAAGACTATCAATCAGTCAAACAATAAGCATTTACTGTGTGTAAGGCACTCTGCCAAGTTCTGAGGACAGAATTACAAAGAATTTAACAGTTCTTACCTTTAATGAATTTATGAGGAGAAGCAAACAAGAACTTATATAAGCATCAATTATACATTTTAAAATTTATAGTTACATATAATACATTTTATATAAATTTATATATTATATATAATATTTATGTTTAAATAAATACAAAGTAGTTAATGACAACTAGGAAGTAATGAAGAATCAGGAAGTACTTCATGAAAAAAGTGATTCTTGAACTTCATCTTAAAGGAAGAAAGGTATTTCCACATATAATACAATGTGTGATATCATATTTATGATATATGATATATACCACTAAAGTTAAGTATATATACACATAGAGACATATATGTATTTTCCCAACTCATTGCTATTTTAAATTTCTCTATTGCCATCTGGGGTACCATTATCCTCCTAATCACCTATGTTTAAAACCTCAGCATCATTCTTAACATTCTATGTACTTGGTATCTTAAAAAACTAAGTATACTTTTAAGCATTAGTAGTTTAAAAGTGCACTAAGACCTTTAGGAATCATTGTACCAATCAGTTACCCAGTCTTTTTGTTCTTATTTCCATAATGTCTCATATAGTCTTCTCTGTAGTCTCACAATGACTTTTCTATGTTGGATTCTCATCTCCTCTAAACTGGATAATTGTAACAATTTTTCTAATTGACCCATCTCTCTCAAGTCTCTCATCTCTCCAGTCCATCCTGTACATAGATGCCAAAGTGATTTTGCTAAAGTGTAGCTCTAACAGTATTACCCAACTTAAAAAATACTGTAGCTAATTTCTCTGTTTGGCATTGAATGTTCTCTATACCCTGGCTTCTTTTCATCATTCTAATATTCTAACATTTTTTTTTCCACTTCACACACTCTATGGTGAAACCATATCAGCAACTTCACACACAGCAGTTCCAATACATTTGTGACTTTGTGCTGGCTATCCCCTGTGCCTAGAAAGAAAGCTTTCCTAATTCACTTTCTCCTCCAAGAATCAATGGTTTCCTGATTGAAGACTCAATGCAAATATCACTTTCTCCAAGAACCTTTTCTTCCTCCTTTTTCATTTGCTAATTTACTTCCCTTAAATAGAAGTAAACATTGCAACAACCTATTTATACTTAAAGATCATAATCTTGAAGTCAGATTTTGCTGTATAATAACATTATTTTATTTTTATGATGCATTTGCTACTAGGATCAGATTACTAATTATTTAACAGGCCCATAGATACCTTAGAAGAGGTAATATTTGATAAAATAACAAGGCAGTATTTCAAAAAATTTTGTTTGTTGTAGTCAAAATCTGTGAAAGGCAATTAATTGACTTGCATGAATCTTTGCTTGATTTGCATAAATCTTTGCTTGATTTGCTTGATGCAAGGTTCATACGGGAAGAAACTTGTAAAGAAGTTCATAAATATAGAGAGGGTAGTAATTCTTTAAGGCAGAATCAGATCATCTTTACTAAATATTTAAAGTAATTTCTTTTGATGGCAGGGCATTAGGCAGAATGAGGGCATTGGGTTACTTCTATAAGGTCCTTTTCTCTCTACATTTTTTGATCTTATGAAATTCTAAGCTTGGGATGCAGGGGAATGAGAAGTTTCCAAGGATGTTACCCCCTGTGATTTTGCTCAGTGGTAAGTTTAATTACTTATAAGAAGCATAGAGGTGACACTTTACAATGAGGACTCTGTCTCTCTACTTATAAAAAGACTACAATATACAAATTCATCCAAAAGCCACATCGTGAATGCATGAATGTCTCTGGAGATAGTCTGAGTCAGGCTGTGGTTCAGACTCTTATGGGCATAAGAGTTCATGGAAAGGATGATTTAAATTGCATCCAGAGAGGAGGAGAGAGAAAGAAAGGGGAAAAAAAAGTATTTGCTTAGTAAGAAAGCAAAAATCAGAGAGGAAGAAGTTCTGAAAAGTTAGATAATCTGTTGGGGCTTCAACTACTGTGGGGTTAAAGGTAGTTGTAAATTGTGTAAAAGATTGTTATAGAAACCAAAATGTTGAGGGAAAAGAAAATATTACAGACACTCTAGTGTTCTTATCTTTTATTCTATTATGTTTCCAAGTCCATTAATGGTTGGAGGAAATTGCTGATTAATTTCCTGTTGAGGGGGTGTTTGATGTGACTGTATCTTCCTTTGTCATGACCTTTCCCCAAATGCAATGAGTTTTGCCAGCTGTCCATACTATCTTACTGATGGACAGCCAAGTTATCCTGAAATCTAGTACTCTCTCAAGCCTCTCTAGTTTTGGATCTGGTTTGGAGACTTTATGTTAGTCCTACTCTAATGGATATATTGGGATACTCAGTTCTTGTCTTGTTGATCCAAGTTACATAAATAGTAGATCATTTCAAAGCAATTTCTAAGACACAGATAAGAATCTTTGGGACTCAAGAAAAATCTTATCCCCCATTCTTAAACACCTTCTGAATCTTTATTTTTGGATTGAAACTGAAGTATTCCTATTCCTGATACTACAAATTCTTGGACAACCTAGAAGATCCAATATTTCATTTTGGAGCCTAGGTTCACATTCCTGTATCCCATGGGTTAAGTATAAAAACTGTTTGATAAAAGACATAAGTAGGTTGTCAACTAGCCATGAGACAGTCATCAGTTGTTTCTTACTAGATATCTTGTAGATAGGTCTAATCCCTAACTAATCTCATAGTTGTGTAGTTGTTTATCATTAAACAAAGGTCATTGATTTTTAATCAAAAGGATTTGAGTTAAAATCTCAGCTTCCTAATATCTTACCTTTATGACCTTCATCAAGTCATTTAATACTTCAGTGCAAAATGAGGTACTTGATAGCATTTAGGTTTTCCTTTAAACTCTTAACTTATGATCCTATTAAAAGAACCATAGGGGGGGGGGCAGCTAGGTGGCGCAGTGGATAGAGCACCAGCCCTGAAGTCAGGAGGACCTGAGTTCAAATCTGGTCTCAGACACGTAACAGCTGTGTGACCCTGGGCAAGTCACTTAACCCCAATTGCCTCAGCAAAATAAATAAATAAATAAATAAATAAAATAAAAAAATAAAAGAACCATAGGGCATAAATACTCTAACATATCAAAAACAGAAAGGTCTCCATTATAACAAAGCATTCCTAACAGAATTTTCTGTGATAACAAAAGAATAGGGGAAAAAAAAAATAATCCCATCAAAAACTGGAAACAAATTGGAAGTATGAGGATGTAAATAGAGTAAATTTGTGATTATTTTGTTAATGTACATATATATGTATACACACACAAACATCCATGTTGTATATATGTACACATACATATATATTTATGTTATGGGTACATATGTCTGTATTGATATAATAAACATGTTATCTAAGTATGTATAAATGCATATTACATATACCGTTTATACATACATATAACAGTGTATATGTGTATAAATGCTTATATATATATATTTATGCTTTTCTTTAAAGATATGTTATAGCAGAGATTTTGTTTTTTATATGACTCCTTTATGTATTGAAATATTTGGGTTGCTTAATAATTGTTAAGTTCACAAAAAATTTTAAAAAAGAATCTATAAAAATTAAAAATCAGGCATATATGCCATTATTTACATCAATTAAGTCTGAGTGAAGTGAACAGAACCAAAAGAAACATAATGCTTGATGATGATAATGTAAATGAAAAAACTTTAAAACTAGTCATGCCAAACTGAAATAGAAATTGAGGCTTTTAAACAGTACATAGAGATCTTTACAGGTTATGTCTTGACATAAAAACCACACAAACTAAAATTATTTATGTTTTATTATATTTTTATTTGTTTTATTAATTTATTTTTATTAATATTATATATTATATAATTAAATTATATTAATTCATTTAATTATTTGTTTTATTTAAATTACCTTTTAAATTAGTTTGGGATTTTCAGGCCCTGTTATGAGCCCAGTGGTGGTCTACAAGCCTTGTGTTTGTTACCTCTGTCTCTCTTTGTGTGTGTGTGTGTGTGTGTTTGTGTGTGTGTATAAAATGGCATTTATTATTTAAATCTAAGAATAGGCTAAGAAGAGGGCACATTGAGAACAAAGAGTCAAAAATGTAGGGAGGAGACAGGAGGCTTTGATCTCCTCTCTCCTGTGTCTGCTCTAGCCAGGGTTGATCCTGATTTCCAAGCCTTGGTCCAGGATGTGCAATTGAAGCACATGATAAGATGGAGTTCCAGGGGGTACAATTTTAGGAAAATATCAAAAAGTGAACAAAGTTACACCCCAACCAAAGGTGAAGTTGCAATCAGCAGCAGCACTCCCTTTTATGGAGCTGAAGCACAGAAGATTGAGAAATTTCACTCCTTGCATTTTAGCTTTTATGAAACATTCTTGTAGTTAAATTCTAAGTTTTAGTTTAAGCTTAGCGGTGTTAAAGAATACTTTTTAGCTGCTTGTACTTTGCTTCTAGTTTCTTGAATATGCACCCAACTTGTAAGTTGCCTGCTCAAGAGCTGCTACTTGCTCCTCAATTAAAGTGATCTGATCCAGATAAGGCTGAAGTGCTGCATACTTCTGGTTTAAGTCCTTTAAGTTTCTACTTATTTTTATTGCAATATCTTTCATTTCAAGATACTTCAAACTAGTAAATTTGTTCATATTTCCCAGAATTTTATAGTCTTCACTGGTAGCTTTCAACTTGTCTGTCAGATAAGTAGGCATTTTGGAAATCATGACCTGGCATAACTCCATGATGTTAGCCTTGGTGGATTCTGTAGCCTCCTCAGCTATTTTAAACCCTGAATCATCTAGTCCAGAGAAGGGAGAAGGAGGAAGGATGGAGGGCACAATGGGAATGAGAGAGGAGGAAAAAAGGAGAGGGGAGAAAAAGGTAATATATCTGTCTTAAAACAGATGAACTCAGAGGGATTGTAGCAGATAATTTAAAAAATATTAATAAAGACTACTTCCCCACTTTCAGTAGAAATATTGGGGAGGAGATGCCCATAGGTGCAGTGTGTTGTGCACATTGTCAAATAAGGTTACTGCTTTGGTGGGTTTTGCTTTAATTTTGTTTTGTTTGGTTTTGTTATAAGGATGTACTTATGACAAGATAGGGAGATATGTGAAAATTATCTATGCTATAAAAAACAAAAGGTATCAATAAAACTTTTTAAAAGGACTCCCTGTTATCTTTATATATTCTGAAGAATATAGTAAAATCTAATACATCAATTAGAGATCCTAAAGATTTGTAATTTGCAACATGAAAGAATCACATACAACTAAAAATCTAAGGTTAAACTGAGTTTAGGAGAAATTTCCCATAGCTTTTGACTCTCTGTAGTTATTTTAATTTGATCTCTGGTATCCTAACAAATGTATATTCTCCAGTGGAGTTCCTTATGTCTTGGTGCTATGACAATTTCATCAGTTTCAGACAAATCTTTACTTATTATTGTGCCAATGGAGCAATTAAGAACCAACAGTTCTAAGTTACATGAAATCCATTCAGATTAAAATGAAGAGATTAAAAAAAAAAAAGTAAAGGAAATATGTCCCTAGGAGAGATAGCTGCTTCAACTTTTCATTAAGATTTGATGTTTTATCTTGTAAAATTTTTTTTTTTTTTGCTTTTTTGCTGAGGCAATTGAGGTTAAGTGACTTGCCCAGGGTCACACAGCTAGGGAATGTCATGTGTCTGAGACCAGATTTGAACTCAGGTCTTCCTGACTTCAGGGCTGGTGCTCTATCCACTGTGCCACCTAGCTGCCCCTTACCTTGTAAATTTAAAGCATTACAGAAAGAACTCTTTTTCAAAAACACAAAAACTCATTTATGGAAAATTTTTTTTGGAAGATATTTCTTTGGTTTTTCCCTAATTATAAGGAAGAATCATTATTCTTTTTCACTACAATCTTAGTATTTTCCTCATTTGAGAAATTATCATGGCAGAAAAGTCAGGAATATGAGTCAAGGCAGAACCAATCCAGAAATTAATTATGAATATGCTTTGTAGGCCATAAGATAATTTTTGTATACTATATTTTTTCATGCAGGGTTGTTGCTCAATCCTGGAAAAAGGCCTTGCTAATTAACAAGTCTCAAATTTTTGAAAAGTTGCCTATCATAATTAGTAGATATTATCTGCTTTCTTGTGAAAATTTGTGTTTGGCTAATTAAGTTTTGAGAATTATCTTTCATATCAAATGTTTTTATTCTAGAGTTTATATATGTGGGGCTTCTATATTGGACTTATTGATTATTAATTAATGGATTATTAATTAAGATTGTTCAGAGCATATCTCATTATGAAACTTTAAGTTGAGGGACATCTCTCAAAGGAATCAGAAGCAAACTAGACTCTTAGGAAATGTGAGTTCTGCTCCTTGCTTTTCTCATATTTATGTTCCATAATTTTAGAGAAGCATAGAGTTTGGCAGAAGTTTAAAATATATGAACTCTGTCAAGTTTTCATTTAAGGCAACTACCTTAAAGGTCAATTTATCTTTTCTTCCTAATTCATGGAAATGGCCAGTGTCCCTGGTAGCTAATTTTATTTTTATAATATAGAAGTTATCTATTTAATTGCAAATAAACCCATTAATTTTTTTTAATCTTTGTGGAGACCACAGAATGACAGAATTTTAGATGACCTTCAATGGTCATCATGTTTCATTTTTCTTATTTTCCACCAATTACACTGCTTTTGTACTAATCTGGAATTCTGAAACCTAACTAGAAAACTCATAATTGGGAAATCTCATTATTCTGACCGGTACTTGTTTTACTCACATCTCATCAAGCCTTGCTGATCCTCTGATAGAATTCTATGACTAGAGGAAGAACTATGGACTTCTCACAGCCTCTGTTTAAAGAAAGAGGTAAACACAGTTTTTCTCCCCATTTCCCACAGCTACACTACTTTATGGACTTTTCTGGAATTCTCCATCATTCCCCATTCTTTTTATGTCCCTTCTCACCCAATTTACTTTTCAGCTTCTTTGAAGTCAGGAATTTTCTGAGTTTTATACCTTCAGTGGTTAGCATAATGCCTGGCATCATAATAGGCAGTTAATATATGTTTATTGAGTTAATAAATTATAGCCACTATCCATAATTTTAGCTGAAAAAGATTACTTGCTAAAAGACACCTCAAAAATGTTCATTCCCCTACTTGAAGACCTCCAATGAAAAGAAACCTGCCCTCTTTAAAGGTAGCCTATCCCTCTTTTGGACAGCTCTCATAGGGTTTGGATTTTTTTGTTGTTTGTTTTCTTGTTGTTGTAGTTTTGTTTTGTTTTGTTTTTCTGAGAGCAAATTCACATTTCCTTCTTTGCATCTTCCAACCATTGGTTCTTTATTCTGGGGACAAATAGAACAAAATCTAATACTTTTTTCTACATGAGGGTCCTTCAGATACTTTCATATAATTATGATATCCCCTAAATTTTCTCTTTTATAGGCTATGCATTCAAGTCCCTCTACTATCCTGGTTTCTCTCTTGTGGAAAATTACAGTTTGTTAATATTCTTGTTATAAAAGGTCCTATTCTTCCAATCTCAGTAACATCTAAGTTACTGATAAGTCCAATACTCCAAATGTGGCCTAAGTGGGTAAAGGTACAGTGGGACTTTCACCTCCTTGTTCTTGGAAGCTATTGTTTTATTAATGTAGAACCAAGGTCATATTAGCATTTTGGGCTGCTTCAACTGAGGACTGCCTCAAATTCAGCTAGAAGTACACTAAAGCCCCCACATCATGCTCAGTTTTCTTTTTCTTAATTAAAAAACTCTAATATGTAGTAGTAATTTTCCCCAAAAGTTACCATCATTTCAATACTATCAAGGTGTTTTCTTTATTCGTGGCTACTAGATTCAGAATACATATTCTCTTCATTTACTAAATGACAAAATTATCATTAAGGTGATCCTAATATTTCTTAGATGTTTTGTACTCTCTTCTAGGGTCAGAGGAGGGAGGGAAACAAGAGAGATTAAGACATGGAGAGATAAAGAGAGACACAGAGAGAAAGAGAAGCAGCAGAAGAGACAGAGAGAGAAAGAGAAGGAGGAAGAGAAAAAGAGAAGCAGGAGAGAGAGAGAGAGAGAGAGAGAGAGAGAGAGAGAGAGAGAGAGAGAAGGGAGGAACAGAAAGACAGAGACAGAATGATACAGAGATAGAAAGATACAGATCCACAGAAATATATAGACAAATAGAAATAGAGCTACAGAAAGACAAATAAAGAAACAGAGATAAGAAAAAAGAAAATAGTAAAAGATAATTTGTTACTTATGTCATCTATATTAACACCTCTATGACCAGCTTATGACCTGTTTCATGTCTATTATTATTTTTTTAAGCCCAGTTCATTAAGTTGCCTAAGATCACACAACTGGTTAACTTTAAGGGCAGGAATTGGACTGTCTTCTGATTTCAAATCCAACATTTTGACAGCTTTTGTTGTTGTTTGTACTTCAATTATCACTTGTATTTCTTCCTCCTTTGATCATCATTCAGTTGTTCTTTACTTTGTTTCCCCTTACTTTTTAATAGATTTGTCACATGAATATACATTATTAATATACAAAGCTTTTCTTTGTTACTGTTAACCAGTATTTATTAGGTTCTTACTCTTGTATTAAACCCAAATAGTTTAAAATTAAAAAAAAAAGTACAAATAAAACTGATCTGAGACTTCATGGAACTTCCATTCTATTGGGGAAAGACAGTACATAAATATGAGCTCAAAGATGTATGGGGTGGGAAATGAGGATGAAGGTATTTCAAAGTGGGGAATGATAGTCAAAGTCCAGAGAAGGAGAATCAAGAGTTCATCCTGGAGATGAATGGAGATATTACTGATCCATTGTTGCTCACTTACATGGAGGGTCCTGGAGGAATTAGTTCATGAAAGAGAGACCACAGGAAGGATACTTCCTATGTAAAAAGCAGTCCATGGATGCAGTGAGCTTCCATAGTAAAAAGATTGCTCTAGCATGGCAGAGAAAATCCTATGAAAATGAGTCAGGAGTTTATCCTGGGAAGGGGTGAAAACATAATTTGCCTGAACCTTCTTACAATGGTGGACTTTGAGTGGAAGCTAGGAGGCTCATGTGTGGAGTATCAATACTAGAGTCTGGAGGATTTCTCTTCCTGAGTTCAAATGTGACCTCATATATTTGCTAGCTATATGACCTGGGCAAGTTTTCCTCATTTTCTTCATCCTTAAAATGAGATAGAGAAGGGAATGACAAATCACTTCGAATTTCTTTATAAAGAAAACATCAAAAGGGGTAATGAAGAGTCAGACATGACTGAAATTATTAAACAATAGGGATGAATATACTACCCCAAATTTTCTGTTTCTGCTCAGACTTTGTCATAGTCACATTGTTTTCTAAATTATTTTTCACTGAATTTTTTGTGCCTTCACAACAGCCCTCACATAGATCCATTTTCCAGTCTCATACAGTCAATACCCTAAGATAGATTCTCATCATCTCTCATAGGTCTGACCATATCCCTCTCCAGTCTGTCTTCCTCTCACTTAATAATTCCAGTGGCTCCCTATTATTTTCAGAATCAAATAAAAAATTATCGAAAATTTTAAATCATTTATGTTGGCATTTAAAATTATTAATATAATGAAGTCCCTACTTTTCCTATCTTTTCATCCTTTACTCTCCTCCACACACCCTATAGTTTACTTATTTTGGACTATTTGTTGTTCCTGCCACACAACATCCTGGCTAGACCTTTGCTCAGAAATCAGAGATCCTGAGCCATTGCCAGTCATTTTGACTTTGGTCTTGCCATTAGACATTGAAAAAGTGAGGCTGGCAACTTTGCTCAACTCTGCCCCCCTCATATCCAATTCATGTATAAGTCAACGCATCACCCTTGTAATGTCATTGGTGCTTTTCAAGAATGAAGTACAAACAACAACAAAAGCTGTCAAAATGTTGGATTTGAAATCAGAAGACAGTCCAATTCCTGCCCTTAAAGTTAACCAGTTGTGTGATCTTAGGCAACTTAATGAACAATGCTTGATAATGATCTCTGCGTCTCTAAAATTAGGGTATTAGGCTATTGAGACAGGGTTCCACAGTGTAAAGAGTGCTAGATGTTATAGTTAGAGGTCATTAGTTTGAAGCCCACTTCTACTATTTATTAACCATATGGACAAGGCTTTTCTTTTTACCTCATTTTCCTCACATGAAAAACAAGAGGGTTAGACTATTTAAAATCTAAGCTTCCTGTAATTTCTAAATCCATGATCCTATAATTAGATGAGTAGAAATGATTTCCAGCTATATATCCTTTGATCCCTCTTCTTTTAGGATTTGGCTTCAACAATTATTGCCTATCTTTTTTGTTAGCTGACTTGTCTATATCACTAACTCTGACTTCTTTTTTTGAGTGTCATATTCTTATCTTAACCTGCTTAGAGGATATCTCTGCTTGAGTATCTTTTTGTACCTTAAACTTATGTCTCAATATAAGTTTGTTATCTTTTGTCAAATTGGTCCCTTATTTGGTTTTGTTACTTTTTTTTCTAGTACTATCACTATTAAGCTCATCTATATTCAAAATCTTGTTTTTAAGTTATTTTTTGAGCTTTCTCACTTTTCTTCCTACTTAACACATCTCTATAATACTTCTTACATTAGTTTCTTTCCTCATATTCCCATTACAATTTCCCAACTATAGGTTCTCACTAATATTCACTTGGATTATTGAAATAATTAATGCTTAGTTAATTATTTGTTAATTAAGTTATTTTCTATTTTCTAATCAATTTTTCATATTGTTGCAAAATTCATCTTTCTTCTGTATAGATCAGGTTATACAATTGTAATGCTCACATGTCTATAGTGTGTTTCTGTTGCCAAAGGAATACACTTCAAATCCTTTTGCTTAGAATTAAATACCTTCTATCATCTGATGCCACCTTCTTTTTCTAGTTTTATCTCAGCTCAGGCCAGCCACACATTTACCTCTATTAAACTACTTTTTTTTCCTCTAACATATGTTACAAATTTCCATTTCTGTAGCTTTGCTCATTCTTTCCCCTATGTTTGGAATTTCCTCTTTCCTTTTGTTTATTTGTTGAATTTCTAACCATGCTTTAAACATCAAGTCACATGGCATGGCATTTCCTTTCTGAAGTCTTTTGTCATGTTGCTGTATTATAGCAAACATTTTCCAAAACCTATAATACATTTCTCATATATTATCATATGGATAGATATTTTTACATATCTTCTATCACTTTACTAGAATATAAACTTTATGGAGCTAAAAATGTCTCATATGACTTTTGTAGTTCTCTGAGAATCTGAGTACTTTGCACAAACTAGATGCTTAATAAACATGTCTTTCCTTGGATTGAATACTTTTTAAAATAGTATGTATTACAGGATTTATCTGTATTTTGGGGAAAATTGATTCTTATGTGGAGATAGTCATGAATGAATCTTTCCCAAACTTGGCAAGAGAGACCTTAATGAAATTAATGCTGCAACTGCAGTCAAATTCCAATTAATATAGATATATACCACATTTAATTTTAGGATGGACAAATGCTAAATTAAACACTGCTTTCTGTTAATGCATATTCCAGACCTTGCAACACTATGGATGAAATTTAGATTCCTTTGTTGTTTTTGCAGACTTACATGGAAAAATTTATTAAATCCAAATGAAATCCCAGCTTTGCTAGCTTTGGATGCCAAATGGCTCAGATCACTTCCTGGAGGTGGAGAGATGAAAAATCTTCACTAAGTCATCCTCTACAACACATTTCTAATCAAAATATAATGGCCACTTGGTGATTTCATTTTATTCTACTTATGTAGTAGTAATTTGGGAAATAAAATATGCATTTAGGCAACATATATTTTCTGAAATTAAATGGAAAAAAAGCTTCTCTGAATGATTATATAAATATAAATAACTAAATTTAAGAAACTTTATTTTCTTTCTTAGAAAGCATGAATCATATTGACTTTCAGAAGCAGAGGGGAAATGAGAATTTCTCATTCCTCATTTCTTTACTTTGTTCCACTGCATAATTACTTTCTTAAATTATATAAATGCTTTAAATACTCTCTACCTCTAAACAAGGTGGTTTGCAAAGCAAGTCAGAATTTTTTTGTTTGTTTGTGGATGTTTTTATTGAAAAAAGGAAAGCTACAACCCATGAGATTCTTTGCTCAGGTGTGATTTCTGATCCAATGTCAAGAAGCTTCTCCCCATTTGGCAATAGAGATCTGAGAAGAAAATTTGTTCAGTTACTTTATATGTGTACTCTCTCATCTTTATAAAGTTGTATCAACTCTTTTTCCCATGGATACCATGCACACATATTTTTCTTCTATCTTTTCACATATTATTCCCCTCTATTTCATGTTCAATTATACTGTCCTCTTTGCTATTTCTCACACACAATTCTCCATCAACCTACTCTGTAGCAACTGAGTTTAAACTTTATAAAACGGAATATTCTAGGTGTCCCACATTGAAAAACTGGAAAATCTGGAAATCTAGGTACCAATGAAGGAAGGCACCTTTCACCATTGATCTCTATTCTCCTGTCTACTAGGTCTAAATAAATCAAAACACACAAGTCTAAGACCAGTATAACCTATCCCCTCCAGCAATTCATTTGTGTCATTTTCTCTGTGTGTAATCGATTGAGATCCTTGATAGGTCTTTCAGCTTCTCTCTCCATCTTCACTTATTGTGTCTCCTCTTAATGTCTCAAAGTATTTTCCTTTATATTAGGTAAAATTGGTCCAAATGAAAGATGTTTTAGTGTTGTGGATCAGTTTGCTTCATTTTGGTCTAAGTGCCAAATAACTTCAAGGCACTTGGGCATTGGATAGGTACAAGTCCAGCTTTGCAGGGTCATGTTATAACACTTTCATCTTGAAAACTGCCTTTGGCTGGTATTTCTAAATTGGACAAATATCTAACAGTCAATCAGATAGAAAGGAAATTCTAGTTTTATGTACTTTCCCTTTGTGCCTACAAGATAATTCCAGCTGTTTTTTTGTTCTTGAGTCATCCTAGGTTTCCAAAAATCATTAATGGATATACTTCATTTTCTATTAATTTCAATTGTTGATTTGTTGTCAACAATAATAATATCTAACATTAGTTTATATGTAATCTCAGTTGATCTTCGCAACAATCCTGTGAAATATGTACAATTATTACCCCCATTTTATAGATGATAGAACTGAAGTAAGCAGATGTTGAGTGATCTTCATGGCTGGATTGGACTGAATAGATAAATAATATTTAGTTTTATCTCAATGGCATCATACATGATGTGTTTCCACTGCACTTCATTTTGAAGACAGATCAGATTTGATTCTGCTTAAATATGCCCAGTTTTAGCCTTATTAATTTGGCAACTAGAAAGAAAATGACTGTAAGAAGTTCTCATTCTAGTTCTCTGCTCTTGGTTAAGCTGTGGAACCTTAGCAGATTACATAAATTCTATGAGTAGAAGATTAAAAATTTCTATAAAATTGAAAATAATAATACTATTAGCCTCATAAGCTCAGATATTATGTTCTGTGTGAAGGTTTTTCCTCTTAAACACACACACACACACACACACACACACACTCACATGCAAGCACACACCCTGAGATACACACAGATAGAAAGACACACCCAAATCTACATCTATCTCCATATAAAAGGATGAAACAATATTTATAAAGTATTTCTCAAGGTTCCCTGAAGACATTTTTTTTTGGGGGGGGGGGAAATATACACACAATGTAAGTCCAAGGCTTTGTTATGCTTGTTAAGCAAACCTTTTGACACAAACTTGGCCAGCACAGGAAAGTGATCTTTAGAGGGGGAAACATCTGTGTGGGAGTTGAATGTCTCTGCGCACAGAATGTCTCTGTTTTAATAGGTGCCAAACCATTGGTTTCTATCATTTAAGAAGTGACAGGAGTAGACAATAACTATATAAGAACAGTTGACTTGGGAAGAATTTTTCACTTATAGAGCTTTAGAATTAGCTCAGTTCTAAGAGAGAATATGAAACTATGAGGGAAAGTCTTTCATTTTTCTCTTTTTTGGGGAACATTCAGTTCTGTATGGAGGATAAAAGGGAACAAGCAGGGACATCCATGTTTTAAGAAGGGAAAAAAGTAACTTTGCAAGGTATCACTTACTCTTATTTCTCATATGTGTTCCATGCTAGGAAACTGAATTGTTTGCATTTGAATTCTCTTAGAAAGACTCTAATGATAATCAAGATAAGTCAAGATAAGGTAGGGGACACTGAGGTCCTTTCTAGATCTGAAATTCCAAATATTCAAACTCTACAAACTGCACAGGAAAAGTGCAGTTCTGATGACCCGACTATATTGTTTGAATTGCAAAAATATGTTTGCCTAAAAGAAAGAACTAACAAGGAGACAAGAGCTCACCATTAAAGTCAGAAGAAGCAACAATACAAAGACATTTTCAAGGTTTTTCTGAAAATCTTTGGAATTAATTGTGAGACAGGGAGGATACTGGGATAGGACTACCGATTATGTCATCCCTGCATCAAAGAAGGCACTGTGTTATATGAATAATGTGTTGCTTTTCATAAATTGCATTACCATCATATTTGTTATGGTAAGTAAAGGGTTAAAATTTGCAAGCAGTAGAAAAGATGTTCAGCAGCTGATTGCGGTCTAAGCAGGATCAGATTCCATAGCTTTACAACTAACCTTTCTAGTATCAGAATTTTCACTTAGGGATATATTGTATGTTCTCCCAAACATTTTATCTCAGGTGATATAAAATACTAGATTTTTTTTTTTAAGCTGAATTACCAGTTACCTAAATTATTTTTGGTCAGCTATGACTCAGTGGATAGATTTTTGGTCTGGAGTCAATAAGGACTAAATTCAAATGTAGCCTCAGACACTACTTACCTGTGTGATTCTGAGCAAGTCACTTAATCTTGTTTGCCCCTGTTTCTTCATCTATAAAATGAGCTGGAGAAGGAAATGGCAAACATTTTCAGCGTCTTTGCCAAGAAAACCCCAAATGAGATCATGGAGATTTGTCATGACTGAAAAGACAAAGCAACAATTAGTCATCCTTAAAAGTCCTGAGAAGACAACAAAAATGTTAAGCAATTGGAGTCCAGGTTCAGATTATCAAATAGTTAACAGATACATGAAATACTAGCTTAGTGTCATGGTTTATAGGATGATTTAGGAACCTGTTTCACAAAACTTGGACCAGTCATAGGCAGCACTATGTCAATAATATTGTAATAAGGATAAACAATAAAACAATCTTGAACTATCATTTAAGTAACTTTTGAAGGTAGCAAATGAGAGACAATGCCTGTGAATTTCATGGTAAATAGAGAATGAAGAATGAAGGTTAGTTTCTAGTCCAAGATCACAAAATGATTAACATGGAAGAAGATTTTTTAAATGAGTTCTCTCAGTATACATATTTTTATTCTATCATACACTGAAAGCTTGTGCTCTGTCTGGAGCTGTGTAGGTCAATCAAGCACTTAGATAAAGCCAGGTTTCCCAGCCATGACATCATGATAGAGGGAAGGTTGGGAAATAGCATTAATAATAATTATAATAGCATAGGAATAGAAGCTAGAACTGTGATTTCATTGCTATAGGAATTTTTAAATGAGGGACTCACTTATGCTCAACAGAGATCAGCATCTTGTTTATTTTAGAGAATTGCCTGGAGCAGAGGTATAAGACATACAGCCACTTCAGGTAGGTGACACTTTCTTCCAACCATATTAAAATGTAATTTCAATTTTTTACCAAAATATACAAAAAATACAATAAAACAAATAATGTTAACATGTTTTTAAGTCAATATGTGGCTTACATTAATTGTTATATAGTGTTATGAGTGTTATGTGGCCCCTCAATTCTATTTGAGTTTGACTGGATTAAACCATCAAGTTAACTAATTTGTCCAGGATTATATAGACAATATATATCAAAGGCAGGTCTTGAGTTCAGATATACCTGACTACAAGGTCAGATCTCTATCCAGTACAACTAACTTTCTGTAATGACAGTGGTGGTAGTGGTAGTGATGTTGATGACAATTTTTGGATTTTGAAATATTTTATTATTTCCTTGTAAGGGTTATTTTCTCTGCCAACATAAATTACAACCTTACAAAGTTTGTTTTGTTCTGTGTGATTGTCCATGAACTTCCATAATTCCTTCATAAAAGATCTACAAAAACTACTTGTTTTTGATAATACAGAAATATAGCTGAAACTTATTATGCTTTATGCTTTCCAAGGAACTCTTAGATACATTATTTTCTTTCCTCTTCTTAACAACTTAACCTTCTTCCCTCTGAGAGAGGGAATGGAAAAAAAATATTTCCTATATTCATGAGGAATCTGAGGATCAGAGAACTTAAATTATTTCCTAATCCAAGATCACAAAACAATTAACATGGAAGAAGATTTTTAAAATGAGCTCTCTCAGTATTCACCTACAAATAACTTTAATAACTAAAATTATATTTTGCAGTTGATAAACCAATAAAAGATTAAATTGAGATTTTTTTTCAGCCCAAGATAACAGAGGATGTCATAACAAGAAGCTTGTGATACTGGAGTGAAGTAAAATAAAATGATTTCAGACAAATCAAAAGCAAAAATAGACATAATTTAAATATATAAGCAAGAAAACTACATCTTACAAAAGGCATCATAGGCAATGAATTAATATCAATGCTAATGTATATGCACCAAATGGCACAGCATCTAAATTCTTAAAGAAAAAAATCAAATAAAGAAATAGAATTGAAATTATATTAGTAGGAGACCTCAGCTTTCCCATCTCAAAGCTAGATAAATCCAATAATAAAATAAATAAGAAAGCAAAGGAGATGGATTGAATTTTAGAAAAATCAGATGCAATAAATTTCAGGATAAAATTGAATGGGAATAAAAAGGAGTATACTGTTTTCTCAACTGTACATTGCACCTTCACAAAAATTGACTATGTATTAGAACATTAAAACCTCACAACAAAATGCAGAAAAGTAAAAATGCTAAATACAAACTCAACAGACATAATACAGTAAAAAAATACATTCAACAAATGTCTGCAAATACATAATTTAAAAATTACTTGGGAAACTAAATAAATGATTTTAAAATGATCGTAAAATTTGCATGGATCAAATAAGAAATCATAGAAACAATCAATAACTTCATCAAAGGTTATGAGAATAATGAGACAACTTACCATAATTTGTGGGATGCAGCCAAAGTAGTGTTTAGGGTATAATTTAAACCAATAACGAAAGGAAGATAAATGAATTGGGCATGCAACTGAAAAAAAAAGTAAAATGGCATTTGAACTAATAAATTATACTAGGAGCTAGATTTATGAAAAATAAAATAACTAAACCACTAGTTAATTTGATTAAAAAAAGAAAACCAAAATTTTGATATCTAAAATGAAAAGGATAAATGCACCACTAATAAAGATGAAATTAAAGCAATAGTTAAGAGTTATTTTGCCCAAATATATGATAGTAAAACTAACCAAATGAAATGGATGAATATTTAAAAATATAAATTTCCCAAATTACCTGAAGAAGAAATAAATAACATAAACAACCCAAATTTAGAAAAAAGATATTTAACAAGTCATAATTGAGCTCCCTAAGAAAGAATCCTCAGGGCAAAATTGTTTTGAAGTGAATTCCACCAAACATTTAAGGAATAATTAATCCCAATATTACATAAATTGGGGAAAAAAAGTTAAAGAAGGAGTTCTACCAAATATCCTTTTATGATATGGTTTTAATAACTCATATAAAAAAAGAAAAAAGGGAATGAAAACTATAGGCCAATTTTCTAATCGATATTGATATAAATAATTTAAATAAAATATTAGCAAGGCAATTACAGCAATATTTTACAAAGATTGTACATTATAACACAATAGCATTTAAATCAAGAATGTAGGACTGTTTTAATATTAAGAAAACTATTACCATAATTGGCCACATAATTAACAAAACCAATAAAAATCATAAGATTATATCAATAGATGCAGATAAAGTCTTTGTTGAAATTCGGCATCCATTACTATTAAAAACTTTACAAAGCTAGGAATCAAAGGAGCCTTTCTTAAAATGATAAGTAGCATCTATCTAAAAATAAGAGCAATGGGGACAAACTTGACGCCTTCCCAATAAGATCAGATTTGAAGAAGAGATGTTCATTATAATCATGATTGTTCGATATCGTACTAGAATTTCCATCTATAGCAATAACACAAGAAAAAGAAATTGAAAGAATAAAAATACAAAAGTATCGTGCTTTGCAGATGATATGATGACATACTTAAAGAATCCTAGAGAATCAATAAAAAAGTTAGTTAAAACAGTTAATGACATCAGTAACGAGATTCACAATAAATCAGTATAAATTTACTGCAAGTTTCTGTGATAAAGGTCTGTTTTGTGATATTTAAATATGTCCGGATTCGCTCCTATAAATGACGCTCTCAGACTTAAATGAGAATGAAAGTAAAATTTTAATTATAAAATGCATGGTATAGACAGTTTAGATTTACACAAACAATAAGACAAGACAATAATAACTAAAATTAAACCAATAATAATTGAGATAGATAGAGGAAGAGAATACATCACCAATTCAAGGGAACCTCAAAACTCAGGTGGCTGGGAGCCCCGTTTCAGCCTCAGCAGCTTGAATTGGGAAAAGATTTTCCCGGGCGAAGTGTCCTTCCCACGGGTGAGGCCCAACAGGTTGCTAGTAATGGGGGGTTTTTATTTCCTTTTTAGACAAAGAAGGCTTCTTACTATCATATCTTTGTTTGGTCTGTTCCAGACCCCATAGCCTTGACATATTTGCATATGTTCAGGGTGGGAGCCACCCTCCTCTGAGCATAAGCAATTCCAGGAATGGTGAGTTCCTGGCTCCTCCTGTCAAGGGCATGTAGGGTTCATAGAACGGTCAAATAAGTCTCAGGCCTGCTTTATTTGAGTGAACTTATTTTTTAAATAAGATTTTTCCAATTCTTATTCAAGGTCTTATTTCTTAAATGTATAGGAAACTCAGTCAAATTTTTAAAAAAAGAGCCAGGAGGATTCTGAAAAGATAGTGAGCAGGTTGGTAAATTTTAAGCTCTCCCAATTTCCCTTCACAAATAGAACAAATTTGAGCTTCAGGGAGAACATAGACTGGTGAAAAATCAAGATGACTTGGGGAAAAAAAACTGGGGTCCTTCTGATACATCCTGAGAACATCTGAAGGAAGGCTCTGGGTTGGATTAACCTGTCTGAAGTGCAAAGTGGTCCCCACTTGGGCCAGCAGGGTGTGGCTGAAGCCTCAGACCCAGAGACTTTCAGTTCATGGACTGTTTATCTAGTAGGGGTTGAGTCTGGGAAGATAAAATGAACCTCAATTGACTGGACCCAGCTGTGCTGCTGAGATGCTCCTTGAATAAGAAAGAATCATCACTCTGTGAATGCAGAGGCAGGGGCACAGGGATACTGCTGGCTTCAAACACTTGCAGAAGAGTGGAGTTCTTGGTTTGGGATTCCTGGTCAGAGTGGAGAGTTAAAGAGAAGCTTGAGGTGCCATCTCCCCAGGCCATGATTTGATGTGCTTACACTAATATTTCTTATTTAACAAATGAACCAGAAAACAAGAACCCCACTATTGAAACATATTATGGGAACAGGGAAGATCAGGGCTCATCTTCAGAAAAGTTCACATTAGTTAAAAAAAAAAAAAAAAAACTTTCACCCCAAATAAAAATGGCTCCCTGCACAGAGAAATTTATAGAACTCAAAAAAAAAAAAAAAAAAATCAAACATCAAAAGAGTCATTGAAGAAAAATTAGGGAAAAAATCTAAACCCTCCAAGAAAAGCAAGATTATGGGAAAAAAAGTTAACTAATTAAAAAAGGAGGTACAACTCAACTTTGTACCTTCTTTTCTAATTAGAAAATTAGTTACCTTTTTCACATCTTTTTGCAAAGGTGTGAAAACAACTCTTTAAAAATTAGAATTGGGCAAGGGGAAGCTAGTGAAGCTATGAGAAACCAATAAACAACAAAACAGATTATAAAAAATGAGAAAAAAGAACAGAATGTGAAACATCTTATAAGAAAAATGACAGATCTGGAGAACAGATCAAGACGAGAAAATATAAGAATAATTGGGCTGCCAGAAAGTTGTGACTAAAAAGAGAAACTTGACAAAGTAATATAGGAACAGTCCTTGAAAATTGTCTTGCAGTGATAGAACATGAGGGGAGAGTAGAATTAGAAAAAAATCTACCACTCACCACCTCAAAGAGATCCTTAGTGGAAAACATAGAGGAATATTATTGCCAAATTTTGAAAACCTCAGGTCAAAGAGAAAATTTTGTAAGAAACAAAGAAAAAACAATTCAAATATGCTAGAGCTACAGTTAGAATTGTACAAGACTTATCAGCAGTTACAATAAAAGACTACAGGAGACTAAGCCTGCATCCAAAAATATCATATCCAGCAAAATTATCTATAAATTTGAATTTTAAAAAAATGGACATTCAACTAACTTGTATATTTCCAGGACTTTCTATCAACCAAATCCAAACTTAACAGAAAATTCAACATATAAGAGCAAAGGTCAATTTTAAGGAACTTAACATGGACAAACTCTTTAAAAATGGACAAATTGTTTATTTTTTTTTAACATGGGAAAATATACTTTATGTTTAAGATTTATGTCAATAATAGGGCAGTTCAAAAAAAAGACTGACAATAAAGTGCTGTTTATGGAATTGGGGTCTGAATCCAGGAAGACTGAGGGAACTTTGACTGATTGGAAATGCTGGGCCCAGCTGTGATGCAGAGAGGGAGCCATGAGTAAGAAGGAACCAGCACCCAATGAGTACAGAGGCAGTGGGATAGGGAAGCTGTTGGCTGTGAACACTTGTTGGAGGGTTGAACTCTTGGTTTAGGCTTACTGGTCAGAGGAGAGAGTTGAAGTAAAGTCAGAGACACCTTCCCTTTCATCCCACTATTAGAGGTGCTTACCCTAATATATCAGGTTTTTTTTTTGTTTGTTTGTTTGTTTTGTTTTGTTTTGTTTTGTTTTAAATGAACAAGCAAAGGAGAAAGAAGAGAAAGAACCCAATCATAGAAACTTACTATGGCAAAAGGGAAGATCAGTAAAATTATCTATAATATTGAATGAGAAAAAAATGGACATTCGATGAACTTACAGATTTAAACCAAACCTGAACTTAATGGGAAATTTAACATATAAGAGTTAATATCAAAAATCAACTTCAATGAACTCAAAGTGGACAAATTTTTTTTTTTTAACAAGTGAAATGTATAGTATATGTTTAAGATTGACATCAGTAATAGGGCAGCTCAAAAGAAAGACTGGGGCACAGTAAAGGTAAAAATACTAATTATGTCACATAAATGAGTTACAAAGGAAGAATAGACACAAAGGCATTAGAGTGGGGAAGAGAGCTCATAGTTTTGAAAACCTACTCCCATCGGGAATGGGTAAATAGGCAGTACTACATATATGCTATGAAAAGTATAGCACCCTGCAAAATCTATAAAGAAATAAGGGGAAGAGATGGGTGGACAGGGAGGCAAAGGATGAGGGAAGAAGACAAGGGAGGGATCCATGGGTGGGGGGGAGGTTAAATAATTGCAAGGCAAGTTAAGAGCAGAATTAAAGCAAAGGATCAGCAGGAATAGGAAAGATATGTGTATATGTGTTGGGGTATTTGTGTGTATGTTATGTTTATGTATATATCTACATTGGTATTTATAAATCTATCCCTTCTGAACTATAGACTATGTGGGGATGTTGGGGAGGGATGAATGGAGGAAAAAAAAGAATAAAGTTAAAAAGGTACACAGCAGAGAACAAAAAAACAATTTACAAGGAAGTAAAAAAAAGATGGATACACATGAATATAATTTCTTCATATATACATATATGTACATGTACTTTTTTGAACTGGTATTTGCTGTTTTATATTTTGAATCCTCCCTGATGTTCTGTTGGGCACATGACAATGTTCTGTTTTGTTTCATTTGTTTTGTATTCCTTTTATGTTTTTCTTTTTCTTATTCTGTTTCTCTAAATAAATAAATATGAAAAAAATAAGAACCATTTGTCAGTTGATAAATGGTCAAAGGACATGAAAAGGCAATTTTCAAAAGAAGAAATGAAGGCTATTAATAATCATGCAAAAACTGCTTTAAATCACACTATCGATCATAGAACTGAAAATTAAAACATTTCTGAAGTACTACTTAACGTGTATCCAATTGACTAAAATGACAAAAGAGGAAAATGACAAATGTGGAGGAAATGTGGAAAAATTGGGATGTTAATGCACTGTTGGTAGAGTTGCAAACTAGTCCAAGCATTCTGAAGCATGATTGGAACCACACACAAAAGGCTACAAACTTTCTTCCAGCAATATCACTATTAAGTCAACATCCCAAAGACAACAAAGAAATGAGAAATGATCCTTTTTTTTTTTATAAATATAAGTATTTATAGTAATTCTTTGTGCAGTTAAAAAATGGGAGGGAATTCTCATTAATTGGAGAATAGCTAATGAATTGTGTAGATGATTGTGATAACGAGGAAAGTATTGTACATAATACTAGCAATAATATAAGATGATCAATTGTAAATGACTTGGCTATTTTTATTGTGGCAATAAGACACTTCCAAAAGATCTGTGATGAAAAATACTAACCTCCTCCAGAGAGAGAAAATTGATGAGTTCTAAATGCAGATTGAAGCATACTTTTTAAAAAAAGGATAACAAATTTCTCTAATTTTTGACCTGTTTCCTTTTCCAACATGACTGTTATAGAAATTTTTTGCATGATGTCACATTTATAATTAATATTAAATTGCTTGTCTTCTCAAGGATGGGGGGAAGGGAAATCATTTGGAATTCCAAATGTTAAAAAAAATTTAAATTTTACATGGGAAATATTTAACAAAATAAATTAAAATATATTTTTAAAATAACAGTGAGAAAACTGGTCTCCTTCAGAGATAGTAACCAAGAATTAAATAGACAATATAAAATTAAAGTCAAATATGTAATGTCTACAATTACTTTGTATCATTTTCTATCAAAGATTAAGAATAAGAACTCTGAAAAATTTTAATGAAACAACCTCCAAGATGTATATACACCCACACCCACGCCCCCCCCACACACACAACACACACACTTTAGATTATACACAGCACTCTCTATATTTTAGGCTTATTTTATTATGACAAGACACTTTTAATTTTCAACTAAACTAAAATATGTGAATACAAAGAAATTGAGTAGAAATTTCTTGCTTTCTCTTTTCTGTGGGTTTTTTAGTTAGGAAAAAGGCTATTATTGGTCTCTGGGAAGGAAGGCATGCTCTCTCTGTTTTGTCCCTTATGGTTATTTTTGATGATCTCATTTGAATGATTACCTAGGGACAGAGCAAATAGGATTAAGAATTTATAAATTAAAAAGATTAGAAGAGTATCAAAGATTTAGCAACTGGAGTCAGTAACAGAGTGTGCTGGTGCTGCATCAACCAAATCTGGTTAGAGCACTAAAGAATAATCTGCTTGACTGAATCCACCTCAATCAAGATATTATGTCTTACCAGGAAGGAAACAAATCATCCATTATCCATGCTACACTGAGAAGTTAAGTTGGGACTGACTCTACAAAGGGCAAAAAGATCTTCTAATACCTATTCTTCCTGTTCCTTCTATAATGTTTTATAACCATCACATTATTTTTGAGGTCTGTCCAAAGAGAGAGTGTGCTTCCTGAAATGAAGAAATATTTCTGTTTCTTTCCCCCCCTAAATCTCAGTATTATAATTTTGTAAAAGTTTCTTGATAGCAATTGGTTGACTTATCAATGAGTTAATTGATATTGGAGGGGAAGTTCAGTGAATAAGAGCTTAAGAGTAATAAAATTAGAATTCATTACCCCTTGAATTTTCACTTGCTAGTGAAAGTGAAGGGTTGGAAGAGTGAACCCAGAGGGAGCATTACAAGTATTTCTGTTGATACATTATATGAAGTATGTGTATGTTTTAGAAATATCTTTTATATGTGGGAAATTAACATCTGCCCTATACTTGATTTATATTCATATTAAATGCATTTATGTTAGAAATAAGAACTCTCAATAATTTACAAGTGACAGATAAAATCTGAGGTAACATCTCCAAGAAAGTTATAGTTCAGAGAAAGAGAAATGCATATTTTGAACATAAAAAGCTGAAATTAAAGAAAATATGGCAAGATGAAAACATACCAAAGATAAAAATACTTGAATGATAGTCTGGGGCAAATTTCATATTTTTTCATATTCTTGTGAAGAATAACATGACTGTAAACAATTGTGTTGGGTTGCTTCATAAATTGCTTGAAAGTGCTGTTCCGTCACTTTAGTCATGTTTGATTCTTTGTAACTCTATCTGGGTTTGGGGATTTTATTTATTTATTTTGATTATTATTACTTTTTTTTTTTGAAAGTTATTTCAGTGGCTTGCTATTTCCTTCTCTATTTTACAGATGAAAAAACTGAAGCAAACATGGTTAAGTAATATGTCCAGGGTCACACAGCTAATATGTCCAGTTTTGAACTCAGGTTTTATTGACTTCAGGCTTGGTGCTCTATCTAGTATACCACTTAGCTGCCATGGTTGAAGCATTTATATAGAGTTTTGAGGTTTGCAAAGTGATTTACAAATATTATCTTATTTTACACACACACACACACACACACACACACACACACCAGGGAAAGAGTAGCCATTGTTTGTACTATCATTTTATTTATGAGGAAAATGAGGCAAACAGAGGGTAAGTGACTTGCTCAGGAACACAAAAGTAATTAGTGTCTAAAACTGGTTTTGAAATCAGGTCTTACTGACTGTAGTTCCATCATGTCACCTAGTTGTCTCAAAGATCCCGAATGTGATGAAAAAGACAGCAATAACCTCCCTCCCCAAAAAACCAAAGGGACAAATTAAAAACAAAAATACACACACACACAAAGGAAAGCCATCAAAAACAAAAACAAAAAACAAAACCCAGACAAATAAAAACAAAGGAAAGTCAGCAAAATATTGTTAGCATAGTGACAAGAGCACAGATTTTGAAGTCGATCCAACCTCAATTTTAGTAATGGCTTTATGACCTTGGATAATCTATGTGCCTCTCTAAGCCTTCCATGTCTGTAAAACATTAGATGATCTTCTGGAAAAAGCAGTAGAAAATATAGGATGGTGGGGGACAAGGAAAGGAAACAAACAATTAGGAAAATGGGGGGGAGATGAAGAAAAAAGAATCTATAGAAGCTCTCATTCCACCTACAATTTGCTAATGACATGGAATTTATTTGACTCTAATTATAGCTCCAGTCTGACTTTAAACCAAAAGATAGAGTAATAAGTGATTTGTGAAACTTTCTTCTTATTTGCAAAGGGGCAAAAAACAAAAACAAAAAACTGAGCAGAATACAGAGAGGGATCTGAGCAGAAAAGTTGTACAGGAGGGCCATAAAGGAAAGGAAGAAAGGTCTGAGAATTAGAATGAATAATTGTGTTTCTTGATTTAATTACTCTATTTGGTTTATGAGGTAGAGACATACTGTATTGTTTATTTAGTCTTTATACTCAACCCCAATAGGGCTCTGATGATTGGATGGGAAATCAAAAACTCCATCAAGCCAAAGGCATGTGGTACTAGTTCTTGTGTGTTTTTTCTTCTCAAAGGGCTGCTTTGCATTCACTGAAACCCATAAGAAAACACTTAAATGATGTCAATGTTGTGTGAAATTAAATTAAAGGACAGATGCAAAAGAAAGAAAGAAAGAAAAATAATAAAATGGAATGTTGGGGAAAGTGAGAAAAATACAGTGGAATAAGAACTAGAAAGAATCCACAAAGCTCTCCTTTATTTTCTGCTCATTATATTACCATGATTCTACTCCAAATTGCCTTCTTTTTTCTTCTCTCCACTTTCTAGCCATATAATATAGGAGTGGCAGTCTTCTTCCTTTCTTATGTGGTAATCTGGGGTAATTTGCATAGCCTTGCCCACTTTTCCCTAAAGAAAGTCTCAGGTATTTGAATGATAATTATGGTGAAATTTTGGAAACTGCCTGAGATACCCTGGAATTTGGAGTCACTCTTGTTTTAATCTAGGATTTAAGAGGGAGATTAATGTTGAAAAACAAGAATGAGTCTGGACCCAAGTTGCTGAGTGAACTTCTTTTAAGGTCGGAGATTGGCAGAAACTCTCATGAAAGGTTGACACTCAGTAGTGGTGACCCTGAATCAGTTTAGTCTCCAACACAAGTTCAGAGATGTGGAATACAGAAGGATGACTCTATGGCTCAGTGGTTCCAGAAAGGATGAATGGTCATTGTAGAACAATTTTTGCATAAAATTCTACAAAATTATACATACCTAGTTAGTCCTAGAAAAACATTGAAGGAGTGGGAAAGAATAAAAACTGCAACCAAGATGTTCACCAAATGGGGCTTTGGAACAAAGTTAGATTTACAACTTTTAAGATTTTCTTGGTCACTATCCTTGAAGTAGCTGACAATCAGTGAAGATGTATTATTGTCTCTTGGTCTTGGAAGAGAGGGAAGGATAAGAAGAAATCTTTCTCTCTGTCTCTTATTCTGTCTCTGTCTGTCTGTCTCTCTCTCTTTAAAGCTATGAAAACACTTAACACCTTAAACCAAGATAAGGTTGAAATGGGTTCATGATTTAGACATAAACTATATTTGTATTATAAACAAATTAGAAGAACAAAGGATAATTTACCTCACAGTTCTTTGAAGGAAGGAATTTGTGGTCAACAAAGAACTAGAGTACATTATAAAATGCAAAATGGACAGTTCTGATTATATTAAAAAAGTTTTTTACAAACAAAACTAATGCAGACAAGATTAGAAGGGAAGCAGAAAACTGGGACCATTTCTAGTCATATGAAAAAATGCTCTTTATCACAATTGATTAGAGAAATCAAATTAAGACAACTCTGAGGTACCTTTTTATACCAGTCAAACTGGCTGGTATGACAGAAAAAGATAATGATAAATATGGGAAGGAATATGGGAAAACTATACATTGTTGGTGGAGTTGTGAACTGATCCAACCATTCTGAAAAGAAATTTAGAACTAGGCTCAAAGGGCTATCAAACTGCATATTCTTGGATCCAGCAGTATCTCTATTGTGTATGTATCCTGAAGAGATCATAAAAAAGGGAAAGGGACCCACATATGCAAAAATGTTTCTAGCAGCTCTTATGGTACTGCAAAGCAACTGAAAATTGAGTGGATGACCATCAGTTGAAGAATGGATAAATAAGTTATGTCATATGAATGTTATGGAATATTATTGTTCTATAAGAAATGATCAGCAGGATGATTTCAGAGAGGCCTGAAGATACTTACATGAACTGATGCTAAGTGGTAGAACCAAGAGAACACTGTACATAGCAACAACAAGATTATGCGATGATAAGTTTTGATGGGCATGACTCTTTTCAACAGTGAGGTGATCCAAGACAATTCCAATAGATTTGGGATGGAGAGAGTCATCTGCACCCAGACAGAGGACTTTGGGAATTGAATGTATATCACAACATAGTATTTTCACTTTTTCTGTTGTTAGCTTGTTTTTTTTTTTCTTTTTGATCTGATTTTTCTTTTTGAGGAGCACTATAAATGTGGAAATATGTATAGAAATGGATTATTTGGTGTCTAGGGGAGGGGGTGAGGGGAAGAGAAGGAGAAAAGTTTGGAACACAAGGTTTTGCAAGGGTGAATGTTGAAAACTATCTTTACATGTATTTTGATAATAAAAACTATTATTTAAAAAAAATTAAAAACTGAAAAAAGAAATTTCAAGGAAAAAAAAATAAAGGTAACATCTCTATTAAATTGCTTTTTTATATTGTCAAAAAAGCTATCAAATATGAGTTTTGAGTGGGATTTTTCAGCTTTTATTTTTCATATCTAGTGTGGTTATAGTAAAAATTGGAGAAGATGTTTTCAGCTATGATTATGTGGATTTCCCCCCCCAAAAATACTATGTTGGAGCTAGCTCTACCCACTGGCACTGATGGTGACACAAAACATATGAGTGAATTGGATTTAAATGAAGGAAGGAAGGCACTGTAAGTTATGAGCCTCACTTTTTCCTCTGGAGCCATCTGAATCTAGTAACAAAATATAAATAAAAATGATCAGAGATGGCCCTACATGCAATGGGAGACTGTGGCCTTTTCAAGCTAAACTCTTTAACAAGTCTCAGTTTGAATGATGAAATGCCCAACCAGTGACTAAGAAATCTCCTTTAAGATAGTCATCCCCCAAATGAAGTTGCTCTGGTGTAGTGGCCACTTTATCTTACTTAAGCAGAACAAATATGCTCTACAGTATTTCTGAGATTAGGTTTTTTATTTTTTAATAAAATCATGTAATATTTATGGAATATCCAGAATTATCAAAGGGACTGTAGCCTAGTAGTTGGAAAGGTTCTCTTAGAGATAGAAAGAACCTGGACTGGATTGCCACTTATGTTACATACAAGCTATGGGATCTTGGGCAAGTCACTGATTAGTCACTCAATTTGCTAGATAATTCTTTAAGACTAATTTGTAGAGCAGATACTGAATTTGACTATTAGCAGTTCCTATAACATAAACTCACAGGCCTAGTTAAAAAAAAAAGAAGAAATCAGGGGTAAATTATAGATATATAAGAATTGATTAAATATAAAGTCTTATTCTTATAGAATTTATTTAAATTTTTAAAAGATTTATTATTTTATAAACAGAGATAATAGAAAAACAGACTTTTTGCACAAATAAAAAAATTCATATTCATCTAAACTTTGTACCCTAATTTGTATCCCAGAATTGAAGCTCAGGATTAACATGACCTATGTCTAGTCTTAGGTATCATTCTTAATAATCATAGAATATCATATTGGAAGGGAACTCAGAGAATAACTAGTCCAATTTGAATCTAAATGAGATTCTCCTCTTATAGGACAAATAATCATCCCATTTTTTGCTTGAAATAATAATATTCTCTTTGGCTTGTGCATCTGGGAACATCAGAATTTAGCTTGGGTACTGATATTTGTTTTTAAAAAGGGTGGTCTGCAGATCTTAAGTAAGGACTTAGGCTAAGTAATCATTGAATATAGAGCAGGAAAATTATTTCTTTATGACTCACAGTTAAACCCATAAATAGTAAACAATCATACTTTTGTATTTCCCTAGTATTCCCTTGTATTACTCCTTGGGCCATCAGAGAGTCAAGTAGCCCTTTTCTCTGATAAAGTCCACCTACACTTGACCCATTCAGATCATCCAAATAATGATATTTCATGCTGTTTGCATCAGTTTCCTCTTTTTAAAAATAAGCTTGGATAAGAAAATGGCAAACTACTTCAGAATCTTTGCCAAAAAAAATCCCAAAGTGTAGTCACATACAACTGAAAAATAACTGAACATTAGTGGTACCAGTAGTGTAATAGTGAAAATAAAGATTTGGGCTGGCCTCTCCATGTTATGATTCTTTTTCTTATTACATATTGGATTTACTTCTTACCTGGTTAGAGAATTCTATGGCACTGGATAGTCTGGTTTTCTGTGGGGAACAAGCACCTATGTATTTGATCAAATCCTCTGGATCTCACCTCCCAATTTTTCTTTACTTCTCTGTACCTTTGCTCTCTCTTTTAATGGTCAAATACAAGAGTGTAGTTTAAGTGTATGCAATCCCTATATGTTATCAAAGGGAGCAACCTAAGTCAAAGAAAGAATTTGTATCCCATTAAAGAGATATTATCAGTTCCAAAACAAAGTCTTCTTTAGTAGGCATAGTGAGAACTCAGGGTGATAGTTAGATTCTCAACTCTCCCCAACTCCACTTCCAGCACTTTAATAATTCACACTCCCTCTCTAACTGAAATTATATGGCAAGAGTTTGTGGAATAGAAGTTCTCAGAAAATTGGAGAATCTATATTCATTTGGAAGCCCTAGAGAATTTTAGAACCTTTTGTTATCTGGCCATTTGGGATATTGCCAAGAATGTTGGGTCTAATGAAAATGTCAGAGATAAGACCATCTGAACTTTAGTTTAAGCTTAACTTTTAGTTTAAGTTGGGATGGTCTTATCTCAGACATTCTCATTGCTCACCCAATGGTCACAACTTGAGTCAATTGTACTGAGGTTAAAGTGTCACAGATATTGAGTATCCCAAAATAAGACCATTTGTACTCTCATGGTTTAGGGAGTGTCCTGTTTCTTCTCTAATGCTATTGAATCTAACTTCTACTATTTGTTTTCTCTCCACAGTTAAGTCACAGTGCAAAGCCCTTAGTTTTATTTAACTACTTAACAGCAATTAGCTTTTACAAAGGTTTATTTAAGTACAAATAACTTTCCTCCAATACCTCAGGGTCACATTCTCCCCTATACTTTTTCAGTCTCTGTGGAGAGTGAGATTATTTTTTGGCAGTTATTACATATTTTTATCTCACCAAATTCACATTTAATTGAGTCCTAATCTTAGTTATCAATGGATTGAGTTCTAAAGGTTACTTGCTAAGCTAATTAATTGCCTCCCAGGGTATCATTTCTGGGCTACTACAGACCTGAGATTCAGAGATGTTGAGTTACCCAGAACCTGTCCTCTGTATCTTCTGACCTCTAGAAATTCAAGAGGGAAGCGTTTCCAATCCTTTCACCTAAAATAAAAAAGAACAAGGGCAGAAGCAAAAGGAGGCCTGTTTTCAAGAGGTTGCATATTTATTTTGTTTTTCACCAGATACCATCAGTGATGGAATCAAATCAATTGGACACAAAGAAAGAATGGCTCAAACTCTGCTTGACAGTTCTTTTTGAATCTCTCCATAGCTGATTGAAGAGTCTTCTATTTACTATATGGTCAGCCAATCAAAAACAGTAACAAATTTTGTTTACATTTGCTTCAATATACTATTCTCAGCAATACAATCATCCACGATTATGGACTTAACGATGAAAAATCATATCCACATCCAGAGAAAGAAATGATTGTCTGAACAAAAGCTGAAGCATTCTCTATCTTTCTCCCTCACTCTATCTTCCTCCCTCCCTTCCTCCCTCTCCCTCTCTCTTTCTCTCTGTCTCTGTCTCTCTGTTTCTGTCTCTGTCTCTGTCTCTCTGTCTCTCTGTCTCTCTGTCTCTCTCTCTCTCTCCTTCTCCCTTTCTGTTTTTCTCTCTTTCCACAGGGAATTTATAGGCTTCTTCAATAACACATTCAATATTTCCATTAAATTATTCATTTATGGTTTGTTCATTTATTCAACAGTTATTTATGAAGGACCATTAAGAGACAATGAGTTCTGTAATGTTTTATTTTGTTGTCTGTTCACCAGAAACAGCTTCTTTATGCCCAACAAATATTGCTGCTGCTCTATTTTAAGTTGTTTCCTCGTTTGAGCTCACTGATTACAGAAAATCCATGAAATTCACAGAGAAAGGAATTTTTTTTAATAACTTCTAAGATATAAAGAAAGAACAGGGAATTATTGAATATCAGCATAGCAAAGCTGAGGATTCTTTTAATTGAAACAAGTCTCTATTGAACTTCTCCATTCAGAAGCTCATCTTCTGAAACATTCACAGGAATACGAAGAAATAACAACCCTTGGTTTTCTTACAGGCCAGTTGGAGATTGTCAGATATGCACAAGAAATTTGCTAACAATACAAGACATTATGTGATATGAACCAAATTAGTGGCACAGAATAAATCTCATTGGAATTCATTCAGCAGCTTTCTTATTTATAACTCACAATATTTCAAAATGCCACACCATTAAGTTTAGAAGAATGGCCCAGCTCATTATGCAAAAAAAGGATGAGTAAAATGAAGTGTCTAAGTGATACAATTAGACAATGCCGAGACAGATGAATCCAGACTCTGAAACTTGTATTATCTTGAGCAATTTATTAACTTTGCTGTGCCTTGGTTTCTTCATCAGCAAAATACAGGAGTCAGACTAAGCTTCAGCTCCAAGTCTGGGATTTTCCAGTCCTTGCATTCTTCTCAAGAAGTACATGATTGTATAAATGGGATATTGGATCCCTTGAGACTGTGGTGTATTTGCCAAGGTCCCAGTTAGCTAGTAGGGGAAAAAATCTATATTACAATGTGGGAAAGTAAAGAAAATCTTAAATTTTAGAGTTTCAGTTTAAATCCTGGTTCTGCCATATACTGTGCTGCCTTGAACAAGTCAGTTAATCTTTCTCTGTCATTATGAGCTCAAAGTTAAGATGAAATACTTGGAAAAGAAAATCCCCTATATCTCTGAATCTATGAGATTGTGATTCTCAACTTTTCTTCCACTTTTACCTTAGTTCACAGAAAAAAAAAAAAACCAGTTGGAACTAATTCTATAAATAAGAGTAGAAGAAATATATGTCCTTCATTTTGGACAATCCACACAGATTAAGCAAAAATGCCTTTATTTTTTTTTTTCTGTTCAAATTTTTGAGATCAAGTAATAGGTGTTTTCCCAATTCTGCCTTCTTCTACCCTCCATTGCAAGGAACAACATAAGATTTTGTAAGGAGAAAATAATAAGAAATATTCAGGCAAGGTTTTCATCTACACTTTTCTATGCAAACATCATGATAGGTATAAAAGCTCTAAACACACAGAAGGTTGTGGCACTCAAGTAACAAAATTGTGTCTCTCCATTGTCCACTATTATACCCATGAGTATCTAAAACTTTCATTGTCCTAAAACTGCTAATTCTCAAATGGGAGTAGCACATCATCTCATTTTTTTTTCCATTTATGTACCATGCTTATTGAACATCACTTTGGCAGTCAAGATTAATGTTGCCTGTTTTCCTTTCTTGGTGGAGTATCTAAGCTGTCTGTTCCTGCTGCTTAATAATTCCATTAATCAAATGCCAATTCTATATTTAATTACCCATAACATTCATTCAAAACCTTTTATTTTAAAATCTCTTCTCAAATTTAATCTTACCTCTTTACACACACACACACACACACACACACACACATATGTACACACACACCCCAAATGGGTTTATCAATTTCATTTCTAATATTAAGTTCACTGACATATTCCAACGAATTCTTCTTTTCATACATCAAACTATTTTGGTATATTACTCTGTCCTCCACTACCTTCTTTCTGAAAGGATAAGGTGCAAATATAAAAATATTCCTTGCTAAGGAGGATCTGTGAATCTGCTCCCTTGATTCCATCCCTACCCAGTTCATTCATAACTTTGTTGTATTGATCAACCTTTCCATATCACAAATTCAAATTTTTCTTCCCATTGCTTTGTTTCTATCCATCTTAAGACAAGTTTAGCTCTTCCCAAAATAAAGAATCTTCTTGCTCCAACATGTCTAGTTATTATAATATTTTTCTTTCCATTCTTTTTTATTCCTGAGGTTCTTCAGTCAAAATCAGGTTTTGGTTCTTATGAATGCTTAGGTTATTTAAATTTTCATTTGAGAAAAAGTAGTATTGATCAACAAAGTGAATTTATGTTCTAAAGACAAATCAATCAATTGAACATTTATTTATTATATATATGCTAGTGGATATAAAGACAAAATTGAAACACTCTTCTATCTCCAATACTTCACTCCATCAGTTTACAACCTAGCTGAGGGAAACAACATAATAATGTATATGTGTATATATATATATACGTTATTGTTGTTCAGTCATTCAGTCATATCTAACTCTTCATAATCTTGTGGACCACAGCATGCCACTACTGTCCATAAGGTTTTCTTGGCAGAGATAATAGACTACCTTGCCATTTTTTTCTGCAGTGTATTAAGGCAAATAAGGCAAAAATTGTCCAGGATCACACAGTCTAGTGTCTAAGGTCAGATTTGAACTCAAACCTTCTTGACTTTAATCCAGCACTCTATTCATTGAGTTACCTATCTATCTCATACTTATATCAATATTAGTAAATATAGAAGTACATCTATAATTATGTATAATACATGAAAAGTAGTTTTAGGAAGACTAGTAATTATGGGGGAAAAGAAAGTGTTCTTGTAGAAGGTGATAGTTGAATTGAGCCTCAAAGGTGATTAGATATTCTAAGAGGTAAAGTTGAGGAGGGAGGGAGTTCCAGCCATGGAAGGTAACTGACGAAAAGGGACAGAAATGGAAGATGGAATGAAAACATTTAGGAACAATATGTTCTTAGAAATAGTGTCATTAGCACTAATCAAATTAAATCTTTTTTTTCTATCTTATCCTATGTTTCCTACTCTGTTATATGGATCTTTTCCTCTTTAACTTTTTCTTCCACAAGTCAAACTTACATACCTAATCATTTATAGAATGGCTTTTCAAAAGAAACATAAGTAGAATTTAAGCTTTGGAATATAATCTAGAAAGTTCCCAAATTCAAAAGCACACTTGGTGTTGGACTGTATGTCTGTTGCTTGAACACTGTCTAGGTAAGTATGCTAAAAAGCTCATCATTAGATTGACATAGGGTGATCAATTTTAAAGACATAACAACTCTCAAAGAATATATGAAAGATTCCAACTCGTATCCATGGAAGATGTACTCATGTCAACAAGTGATAGATCCCTGAATTATGAAATATTTTTTCCATGTGAAAAATGAATCTTATTGAAAATTAAAATATTAATACTTGATATTAACTATTCCTTTAAAGGGTTAGTATGAAGACAATATCAGTAGGCAGGCTTGTTGATGAGCTTTAGTCTTGACAAAGAAAGCAATGGTTTGTTCAACAAATATTTGTGAATTAATTAATTCACCAGATATATTTAAATAATTTTTGGGTTATCTGTGAAGTTTGAGTTTCCTTTTTAAGTTAATTTAGACAAGGCAATAAAATCTAAGGCAAAATGAATCTGAAAATTTTAGTAGCAGATTTTATTAATATCCAAGTAATTATCTTAGGTCAACAGCAAAATATATCTTCCAATTTTACAAAACTTTTCAAGTTTTATATTATATATATGTATATACATATATACATATATATATTATAGATCAAGGTTGTATAATACCAAAATTAGGAGTTAATTAAAGTCATTGAATCAGTTACTAGACTATTTTATTTAAATCATGCCAAATATCTATTGTATTTTTCACTGAGCTGACTACATTGAGATAATACTTTGGCATTTTATAGACAGGTCCAAGAGCAGAATCTTATTCTTTATGAGTTCCATACCAAATTTTCAAAACACAAATTAAGTTCAACAATTAAAAAGAAGTTTTGGATTCTGAAAGATTGGTAATAGACATCAATAAAAAGAATGAAATTACTGTTATTTCCTTTGCTTTTTTTGTCAAAACTAAAGAAATGGATAACTTTTGAATAATAATACAGAATCATATAGTCTTAAATTCGTGGTATTATAATAAAATGTTAAAGATATCTAAGCTAATCCCTTCATTTTACATATGAGGTTCAAAGAAGATAATTGATTTGTTTCAGTTCACAAAGTAACTGAAACTAGAACACAAGTTCTAGACTCCTGATCTTTGCTTGTGATGTTCCCTATTCTTTGTATTCCTTCCCAACCTCTAAATTACTATGTGAAAAGCCAATGAGCTCTGGAATTACATAGATAAAACAGTGAAACAAAATTAAGGATTATCTAATCTGAAAAAGTTCACTTTATATAAACAATCTAAGACTACATGGAAATTAATGTAGCAACACCTATATGATGCTTTCAGAAGATGGGAAAGTCAGACGAAAATTTTACAAACACCAGACTACCAATTTTATATTTCCCTCCCTACAGTCAGTATATTTCTCATTACTATTATTTGTGTGCCATTATTTGCTCTTCCCTCTTTTTATCTAATTAAGGGAAAAAATCAATTTGGGTGGGAAATATCATCAGAGTTCCTGACCAAAATAGAAAGAATTGCTATTTATACTCACTTTAAGCCATCAGAGCCCAAACAATGATCTAATGAGGCTTTGACTGGGACAATGAGAGCCAGAATGATCTAGGTTTAAAGGATGGTCCTTAAGGAAGAGATATATCTTATAAATTCTGAGATATCTTGCAAGGTTTCAATGATCAAAATTTACATTTCTGGGCAGAATAATGACAGCTATAATTGTGATATGTTGTATGGACTGAGGGAGAGGAGGAAGAAAGAAATGGAAAAAAAGCAAGGAAGGAAAAAGAAGAAAAGAAGGAAGAAAGAAAGGAAGGAAGGAAGAAGAAAAGAAGGAAGAAAGGAAGGGAAAAAAGAAGAAAAGGAGGAAGGAAGAAAAGAAGGAAGGAAGGAAGAAAGGAAAGAAAGAAGGAAGGAAGGAGAAAGGGAAGGAAAGAAGGAGGGAGGGAAGGAAGGAAGAAGGAAAGAAGAAAAGAAAAAAGGAATGAAGGAAGGAGGGGAAATAAAGGAGGAAGGAAGGAAGGAAGAAAAGAAGCAAGGAAGGAAGGAAAGAAGGAAGGATGGAAGGAAGGAAAGAAGAAAAGAAAGAAAGAAAGAAGGATGGAAAGAAGGAAGGATCGAAGGAGTGAAGGAAAGAAAGAAGAAAAGAAGGGAAGAAGGAAGGAAGGAGGGAGGGAGGGAGGAAGGGAAGAAGAGGGTAAGGAAAGAAATAGACATTGCCCAATTCAAATCAATATGTTGGGTCCTCAGTGGTATAGCAATTACTACTGGTTATTGTTTGTCCTTCATTCTTGTAGAGAAACATGATATAAGGAAGGTAATGCCATGACTTGCAAGTGGCTTGGATTTAAATGAGGGAGGGTTATGTAAAGTCACTATCCTTACTCTCTCTTCTGGAGCTATCCTGGTATAGTGACAAGATGTAGATCAGAACAAGTAGAGATACCATCTTTTGTCTCATTTCTGACGTTTCATTTAATCACCCAATGGGCATTGCCTGGTCAAACTGAGACCTGTGACAGATCTTAAATTAAAAGGTCAAGGTTTCCCACTGCATTCAGGATCATTTCTAGTCATCCTTTTTCTATCTTGCTGCTGGCCCTAGAAGGAAGAGGAAAGCCCAGCCCTCCCTCACTAAAATCCAACTCACTTGTAAGTCATGATGTCATGTGCTTAGTGTCAGGTCCCCTTTGAGAATGAAGGGTAATCAACATGCTGCCCCGCATCTCATGTTACCCACGTAGATGTCTTTATGGTGGTAATATTAGGAAGACTATATCTCTTTGTGGTTATTAAATGGATATTTGTCATTTTCAATTGATCTGTGAATTTTAAAAAAATTGTTTATACATTTTCTTCACTGAAATCACCAGTTGTGTGGATATTATATTTATGCATCATAAGGATAGTAATGCAATTTCCTGCTTCATAGTTTAATTAAAGAATGACATCTAAGAATTTTTTGGGGGGTATCTAACATATAGTATTAGAACTAATCAATCATAGCATGATTGATGGTTTGGTCTCCATACTATCTTTATCATCAAACAGTACAGAACAATTAGCCATTATGTAACAAAATAGGGTAAAATAATTGATAGACACTTAAAGCACATGTTCAAATAAAAAAAAGAAATATTTGGAGTATCAGCAGATATCACTTTACCAAGTAACAGAAAAAGCTTATATTAAGCAAACAGCAGTAGATTTATTTAATGTATGCATAAGTGGCTTACTTCTAGATAAAAATCTATGGAATGACTAACATAAACATTCATAATTGAAATTAAGATAATGGGTATAATCTGTCAATATGTCACAAAGAAAAATAAAGTATCAGAGTCATGTGAATTTGTTTATGTAAATGAAGTGGTTTGACAGTAATTGAACACCAAATCACTGCCACTAAAATCACAAAAGTACAAGAAAACCAAATGTAATCATTAATGTGGGTTATGAAAGGGCATAATAGAGATAATATATTATGAATCACTGAAGGCTATATACAATTTAGACTTACCTAATGCCTAACAAAGTGTGACTTGGTAGTTACAATTATACATTTGAAGTCACAATCTTTCATGGACTAACAGATAACAACTCTCCATAACAGAAATATAAACCTGAAAGGATCTTTGAAAGCTAAACCATAATATTTTCTTGAAACCCAGGCCATTGCAAAAATCGAAACTACCCACATTTTGGTGTTTTTACAAAAAACTGTTAGTATAAATACTTTAGAATACTTTTCTTTTTTGGGGATAGTACTTTCTTTTAATATGTATTTATTTTTATAATATACTATTTGTTATATAATTATTTTATGTATTTAATATTATTTATATTATATATATTTTGATTTTGTCTCTCCGTGTCATTATGGAGAACAAAGAAAAATGGGGGGGAGAGAGAGAGAGAGACAGGGAGAAACAGAGACAGAGACAGGGAGAGAGAGAGAGAGAGAGAGAGAGAGAGAGAGAGAGAGAGAGAGAAGGAGAGGGAGAGGGAGAGAGAGAGA
>JAJPUD010000490.1:558781-580130 GCA_023553655.1 Myrmecobius fasciatus
CTTTTTCTAATCAAATTAACTAAAGGCTTATCTATTTTGTTGGTTTTTTCATAAAATCAACTTAGTTTTATTTATTAATTCAATAGTTTTCTTATTTTCAATTTTATTGATCTCCCCTTTAATTTTCAGAATTTCCAATTTGGTATTTAATTGAGGGTTTTTAATTTGGTCTTTTTCTAGCTTTTTTAATTGTAAGCCCAGTTCATTGATCTTCTCTTTCTCTGTTTTATGCAAGTAAGCATCTAGAGATATAACATTACCCCTTATAACCGCTTTAGCCATGTCCCACAAATTTTGGCATGTTGTCTCATTATTGTCATTCTCCTGGATGAAATTATCAATTGTGTCTATAATTTGCTCTTTCATCCATTCATTCTTCAGGATTAGATTATTTAATTTTCAATTAAGTTGTGGTCTATTTTCTCCTGGCCTTATATTACATGTGAGTTTTATTGCATCATGATCTGAGAAGGATGCATTTACTATTTCTGCTTTTCTGCATTTGATTTTGAGGTTTTTATTCCCTAACACATGACCAATTTTCATATAAGCTCCATGAACCTCTGAGAAAAAAAGTATACTCCCTTCTATCACTATTCAATTTCCTCCAGAGATCTATCGTACCTTGCTGGGAGCTAAGGACCCTGCCTGGAATGACAAGGTCTCCACAGGACCTGACCCCCACTTCCCGCCATGTGTGCAAGGCCAAGAACCCTGCCTGGAATGACAAGGTCTCCACAGGGTCTTGACCCCTATGTATTCAAGGCAACATGAAGAAGCCCTTACAGAACTAAGCATTCAGGAATATATTTGGTTAATGATTATCTGCTTAATTTATGCTCTAGGAATTCTTAGCATAGCTGTATGTATATACCCATCCATCACAATGAGGTGAGCACGAAGCCCTTCACCCCCAAAAAAGCCCCTTTGTACTTTCTGCCTAAACATGAAAGGTTTCTTTACTAGTGAAGCATTAAAGAAACTTAGAGACTGGGAAACTTGGGAAATTGATAGCTTTCCCCAAAAACTCCAAAAGAAATCTCCAGTTACTCCCTCTTGTTTGAAACAATTCCAAATTCAATCAACCTGGTTCTTCACTCCCCTATGCAGAGCTTACATAAATAATGATATGATGAAAAGAACAGTAAACATCAGTGATAGATGGACACATTGGTAGCAAGTAAGTCATGGGAATAAAAGTAAGAAAAATAGGCCATTGCATGGTTTACTGACCCCTACACAAAACAAGCTATTGTATGAGTGATTAATAAATGGGCTGAGGGAAATAAGTTCTTGAAAAAAAAAATGTTTCTATTCTAAAAAATCTTATGACCATGTTAAAAAATTAAAAAGCATTGTATAAGTCTTGGAATAAGTAAATGTGACATTTTTAGAGAAGCTCATGTTCTGCCAGATATGACGTGATGACCACAGTTATATTGTTTGATGAATTTATTCTGTACATTCTTTTTTTCTAAGAAGCATTGCACCTGGGGTCCTGGGAATTTCTGGGCCCCAAGAAAATCTTGTAATCCTAGCCAAATAATTGTCCTATCTCTAATCAACCCTAACTTTGTAAGACTATAAAAATCACAAGCTTTCTTGAATAATTTGAACAAGCTTTTGCCAATAAATCAAACTTGATGACCACGCCATAGAGTGTGCTGTCTCTTGTTCCACTTCGCCGACTCCAACCCTCCATTCAAGAACCTAGTTCCCCGTGGAGGCTGGACCTCCGCAATACCTAACTTTTCTAGCCTTTTGTTTACCTCCCTAACTTCTTTCTTATTGATTTTGTGATTTGATTTATCTAATTCTGAGAGATCAAGGTTGAGATCCCCCAGTAGTATAGTATTACTGTCTATTTCTCCTTGCATCTCTGTTGGTTTCTCCTCTAGAAATTTGGATGCTATACCACTTGGTGCATATATGTTTAGTATTGATACCGCTTCATTGTCTATGGTACCCTTTAGTAAAATATAGTTTCCTTCCTTATCTCTTTTAATTAGATTTATTTTTGTTTTTACTTGATCTGAGATTAGGATTGCTACCCCTGCCTTTCTTTGTTCACCTGAAGCATAGAAGATTCTGCTCCAGCCCTTTACCTTCACTCTGTATGTATCTCTATGTTTTAGATGTGTTTCTTGTAAACAACATATTGTAGAATTCTGGCTTTTAATCCAGTCTGCTACCCGCTTCCGTTTTATGGGAGAGTTCATCCCATTCACATTCACAGTTAAAATAACTTTATCTGTATTCCCTGCCATCTTATTTGCCCAGAGTTATGATTTTCTCTTCCCTTTCCCCCCTCTCCTTTCCCCCCTCCCCAGTACTTTATTTTTGATGACCACCTCCCACCAATAGTCCTCCCCCCTTTAGAATCCCTCCCCTTTATACCTTTCCCCTAATCCTTCTATTAGTTTATCCCTTTCCTTTCCTCCTTTCCCTCCCACCTTCCCACAAGGAGGGTCAGGCCTTTCTTTGATGCCAAATGTGTCTGATATACTCTTTTAGAGTCCAATCTAATGAGAGTAAGGTTTACACAATACTCATCGCCCTCCCTTCTTTCCCTCAATTATATTAGATCTTCTATGTCTCTTTATGAGATTTTGCCTTATTTTACCTCCTTTATTTTTACTTTATTTTGCCTCCTTCCCCCCCCCCCTTTTTTCAGTATGGTATCCCTTCCACTTCTAATTTCCTTTCCATTATTATCAAAGAAAAATTGAATTATACCCCCATCCTTTAAGGATACCTATAGTAGAAATATAGTTCTCAAGAATTCTTTCCTTTTTACCTTTTTATGCTTCTCTTTAGTTCTATATTTGGAGGTCAAATTTTTTGTTCATATCTGGTCTTTTCATTAAAAATAGGTGAAAATCTCCTGTATCTTTGAATGACCATCTTCTTCCCTGGAAGATGATGCTCATTCTAGCTTCAGAACTTATTCTTGGCTGTAATCCAAGTTCTTTTGCCTTTCAGAATATCTGATTCCAGGCCCTTCGATCCTTTAATGTGGAAGCTGACAGATCTTTTGTAATTCTAATTACACTTCCTCAGTATTTGAACTATTTCTTTCTAGATGTTTGCAATATCCTTTCCTTGGTGCGATAGTCCTGAAATTTGGCCACAATATTCCTTGGTGTTTTAATTTTGGGGTCTCTTTCAGGAGGCGATCGGTGAATTCTTTCAATGCCAATTTTGCCTTCTGATTCTAAAACATCAGGGCAATTCTCTTTCATGATTTCCTGGAAAATAGCATCAAGGTTCTTTTTTTCATCATGGCTTTCAGGGAGTCAGATAATCCTTAGATTGTCTCTCCTGGATCTGTTTTCCAAGTCAGTTGTTTTTCCTAGGAGATATTTCATATTTTCTTCTATTTTTTCATTTTTTTTTGTTTTTGTTTGACTGATTCTTGAAGTCTTATTGAGTCATTTACTTCTATTTGTTCGATTTTATTTCCTTCAGTTATCTTTTTTAGCGACTTCTGTAGCTGGCCAATTGAATTTCTTGATTCAATGCATTCTTTTTCCAATTTTCCAATTTTATTTTTCAGTGAATTGTTGTCTTTTTCCAATTCACCAATTTTGTTTTTCAGTGAATTGTTGTCTTTTTCCAATTCACTAATTTTGTTTTTCAGTGAATTGTTGTCTTTTTCCAATTCACCAATTTTGTTTTCAGTGAATTGTTGTCTTTTTCCAATTCACCATTTTTATTTTCCAGTGAATTGGTGATTTTTTACAATTCACCAATTTTGTTTTTCAGTGAATTGTTTTCTTTTTCCAATTCACCAGTCCTGTTTTCCATTTTTTGATATCTCTGTTGCCCTGATCTCAATTTATTTCCCCATTCTTCTTCTAGCTCTCTTTTGAGATTCTTTATGCAAACTTCCAGGTAAGCCTTCTGAAAGGGAGACCAGCCTAAGTCTGCCTTTGTGGCTTCATCTGGAATTGTTTTCAGAATCTCAGGATCTGGGGACTTCTCTACTTTCTCTCCGTAAAAGCTGTCTATGGTGAGAGCTCTCTTTTGCTTCTTACTCATGGTTTTCAGCTGAGGTATTAGTCACCAGCAGGGAGTACTATGGCAGTTTCAATTTGCCCTGGGGCAGTTTGCCGAGTTGACTTCCGGTCTGAGGCTGGTCAGGCTAGATCTGCACTAGAACCACGTTTTTAGCTGCTCTCAATCCACCCTTTACCAAAGGCAGTTCTGCCAAAGCACCTGCCTGCAAGCAGAGCAGAGTGGCCCAGGCATCTCCCAGGGGCTTCCTGGGTGCCTAAAATCTGCCTGTGTCGCAGCTCAGCTTTCGCTCCGGGCGCACTGGCGTCTGATTGTGGCCAGCGGCAGATTTCCCCTGAGATTAACCTCTGGAGTTTTTTCAAAGTAGATTGTTGATAGAAGTGTGTTGTAGTCCAAGTGTTTGGTGGCATCCTCACTCCCGAACCAGTTCGGAGGCTCAATTTGTCTGGGTCTGAGGGAAGGTCTCAGGAGCTCACAGAGAACGCTGTCTGCAGTTCGCCATCTTGGCTCCGCCCTCCAAAGCTTTTTATTTTCAAAACATATGCATGGATAATTTGACAACATTGACCTTTGCATAACCTTGTGTTTCAGATTTTCTCCTCCTTCCCCTCACTCCCTCCCCTAGATGGCAAGCAATCCAATATATGTTAAACATGATAAAATATATGTTAAATTCAATATGTATAAAAATATTTATACAATTCTCTTGCTACACAAGAAAAATCAGATCAAAAAAAGAAAGTAAATGAGTAAGAAAACAAAATGCAAGTGAATGACAACAAACAAGAGTGTGAATATTATGTTGTGATCCACATTCAGTTCTCATAGTCCTCTCTATGTGTAGATGGCTTTCTTTGTCACAAGATTATTGGAACTGGCATCAGTCATTTCATTGTTGGAAAGAGTCATGTTCATCAGAATTGATCATTGTACAATGTTGTTGCTGTGTACAATGATCTCCTGGTTCTGCTCATTTCACTTAGCATCAGTTCATGCAAGTCTCTTCAGAACTCTTTAAAATCATCCTCGTAATCATTTCTTTTTTTTTTTTTTTTCTTTTTGCTGAGGCAATTAAGGTTAAGTGACTTGCCCAGGGTCACACAGCTAGGAAGTGTCTGAGACCAGATTTGAACTCAGGGCCTCCTGACTCGAGGGTTGCTGCTCTAACCATTGCACCACCTAGCTGCCCCCTCCTGATCATTTCTTATAGAACAATAATTTTCCATAACATTCATAAATCATAATTTATTCAATCATTCCCCAACTGATGAGCATCCACTCAGTTTCCAATTTCTTGCCACCACAAAAAAAGGCTGCCACAAACATTTTTGCACATGTGCATTCTTTTCCTTCCTTTAAGATCTCTTAGGGATATAGGCGCAATAGAAATACTGGATTTTCTGCATCAAAGGGTATAACTTTGATAACTTTTTGACCATAGTTTTAAATTGCTCTCCAGAATGGCTGGATATATTCACAGTTCCACCAACAATGTATTAATGTTGCAATTTTCCCTTATCTACTCCAACATTTGTTATCTTTTCCTGTCAGCCAATTTGAGAGGTGTATAGTGGTATCTCAGAGTTGTCTTAATTTGCATTTCTCTTATCAATAGTTATTTAGAGCACCTTCTCAGATGATCAGAAATGCTTTTAACTTCTTAATCTGAAAATTCTTCATATCCTTTGCCCATTTATGAAGTGGAGAATGGCTTTTTTATTCTTATAAATTTGAATCAATTATCTATATATTTTAGAAATGAGGTCTTTATCAGAACCCTTAAATGTAAAACTGATTTCCCAATTTATTCCTTCCCTTCTGATTTTGTCTACATTAGTTTTGTTTCTACAAAACCATTTTAACTTAATATAATCAAAATTATATATCTCGTGTTCAATTATGAGTTCTAGTTCTTCTCTGAACACAAATTTCTTCCTCTCCACAGATCTGAATTAAACTATCCTATGTTCTTCTAATTTGATAATAATATCATTCTTTATGTCTAATCATGAACCCATTTAGATCTTATTTTGGTATGTGTCGTTAGGTGTGTCAAGTCCTAATTTCTTCCATACTGAAAGTTTCCAATTTTCCCAGCAGTTTTTGTCAAATAGTGAGTTCATATTTTAAAAGCAGGGGTCTTTGGGTTTGTCAATCACTAGATTGCTATAGTCATTGACTATTTTGTCCTGCGATCCTAAGCTATTCCACTGATCAACTATTCTATTTCTTAGCCAGTAGCAAATGGTTTTGATGACCATTGTTTTATAATATAGTTTTAGGTCTGGCACAAGCTAGGCCACCTTCATGAGCATTTTTGACATGAATTCCCTTGAAATTCTTAATTTTTTGTTCTTCCAGATGAAGTTTGTTATTATTTTTTCTAGATCTGTAAAATAATTTCTTGGGAGTTTGATTGGTATGGCATTAGATTAATTTAGGTAGTATTGTCCTTTTTATTGTATTTTCTCAGCCTACCCATTAAGTACTTGATATTTTTCCAACTGATTAGATCTCACTTTATTTGTATGGAAAGTGTTTTGTAGTTGTATTCATATAATTTCTGACTTTCCCTTGGCAGATAGATTCCCAAATATTTTATACTATCCATAGTCATTTTGAATGGAATTTCTTTTTATATCTCTTGCTGCTGGACTTTGCTGGCAATATATAAAAATGCTGATGATTTATGTGGATTTATTTTGTATCATGCAACTTTGCTAAAGTTGTGAATTGTTTCAAGAGTTTTTTAGTTGATTCTCTAGGGTTTTCTAAGTATATCATCATATCGTCTCCAAAGAGTGATACTATCGTTTCCTCATTATCTACTCTAATTCCTTTAATCTATTTTTCTTCTCTTATTGTCAAAGCTAGCATTTCTAATACAATATTGAATCATAATGGTGATAGTGGGCAACCTTGTTTCACCCCTGATCTTAAGGGGGATGTTTTCAGTTTATCGCCATTACAAATGATGCTTGCTGATGGTTTTAAATAAATGTTACTGATCATTTTAAGGAAAAGTCCATTTATTCCTATATTCTCTAGTGTTTTAGTAGGAATGGGTGTTGGATTTTATCAAATGCTTTTTCTGCATCTTTTGAGATAATCATATGATTTCTGTTACTTTGGTTATAGTTGATTATGCTAATAGTTTTCCTAATATTGAACCATCCCTGAATTCCTGGTATAAATTCTACTTGATTATAGTGTATTATCCTTGGAATGACTTTCTGTACTCTTGTTGATAACATTTTATTTAAGATTTTTGAATCAAGATTCATTAGGGAAATTGGTGTATAATTTTCTTCCTCTGTTTTCAACCTACCTGGTTTAGCTATTAGCACCATATCTGGGTCATAAAAGTAAGTTGGTAGGACACCTCCTTTCCCTATTTTTTCAAATAGTTTATATAGTATTAGAATTAATTATTCTTTGAATGTTTGGTAGAATTCATATGTAAATCCATCTGGCCCTGGAGAATTTTTCTTAAAGAGTTGATTAATAGCTTGTTCTATTTCTTTTTCTAAAATGGGGCTATTTAAATAATTTATTTCCTCTTCTGTTAACCTGGGCAACCTATATTTTTGTAGATACTCCTTCATTTAATTTAGATCATCAAATTTATTGGTATATAGTTGGGCAAAATAGCTCCTAATTATTGCTTTAACTTCCTCTTCATTGGTGGAAAGTTCTTCCTTTTCATTTTATACACTAACAATTTGATTTTCTTTCCTTTTTCTAATTAAAATAACTAAAGGTTTACCTATTTTGTTTGTTTTTTCATAAAACCAACTCAGTTTTATTTATTAATTAAATAGTTTTCTTATTTTCAATTTTATTAATCTCATATTTTATTTTCAGAATTTGAAATTTGGTATTTAGTTGAGGGTTTTTAATTTGTTCTTTTTCTAGCTTTTTTAGTTGTAAGCCCAATTCATTGATCTTCTCTTTCTCTATGTTATGCAACTAAACAATTAGAGATATAAAATATCCTCTAATGACTACTTTGGCTGCATCCCACAAATTTTGGTATGTGGTTTCATTATTGTCATTCTCTTGGATGAAGTTGTTGATTGTGCTTATGATTTGTTATTTCATCCATTCATTCTTTAGGATTAGATTATTTAATTTCCAATTAATTTTTGGTCTATTTTCTCCTGGCCTTATAAAAAAAAGGATTTTTATTGTGTGATTTTTATTGCATCATGATCTGAAAAAATTCATTTACTATTTCTGCCTTTCTGCATTTGATTTTGAGGTTTTGATGCCCTAATATATGGTCAATTTTTGTATAGGTTCCATGAACCACTGAGAAAAAAACAAACTCCTTTCTGTCTCCATTCAATTTTCTCCAAATATCTATCATACCTAACATTTCTAACATTTTGTTTAACTCCTTAACTTCTTTCTTATTTATTTTGTGGTTTGATTTATCTAGTTCTGAGAGAGCAAGGTTGAGATCTCCACTAGTATAGTTTTGCTGTCTATTTCTTCTTGCATCTCTCTTACTTCATTAGGAATTTGGATTCTATACCACTTAGTGCATATATGTTTATTATTGATATTGCTTCATTAACTCTGGTACCCTTTAATAAAATATAGTACCCTTCCTTATCTCTTTTAATTAGTTCTATCTTTGCTTTTACTTGATCTGAGATCAGGATTGCTAGCCCTCCCTTTTATTTATTTATTTATTTTTTTTTTACTTCACCTGAAGCATAATAGATTCTGCTCCAGCCCTTTACTTTCAATCTGTATGTATAACTGTGCTTTGAATGTGTTTCTTGTAAACAATTTATTGTAAGGTTTTGGCTTTTAATCCTGTCTGCTATTTGCTTCCGTTTTATGGCAGAGTTCATCCCATTCATATTCACAGTTAAAATAACTAATTCTGTATTCCCTGCCATGTTATTTACCCTGAATTATGTTTTTCTGTTTCCTTTTTCCCTTCCTTCCTTCCCAGTATTTTGCTTTTGATGACCACCTCTCTCAACAGCCCTCCTCCTTTAGAGCCCCTCCACCTTTTTTACACCTTTCCCCTAATACTTCTGTTTTTTCTTCTATTAGTCTTTCCCTTTCTTTTCCCCCTTTCCCTCCCACTTCCCTTTAAGCTGAGGTTTCACAGAGAAAAACCAAATATGTCTGATTTTTCTCCCTTTGAACCAAATCTGATAAGAGTAAGATTCACACAATGCTCACCCCCTTTTCTTTCCTTCAATTATAATAGGTTTTCTTTTCCTCTTTGTGCGATGTAATTTGCCTTATTTTACCTCCTTTTTCCTCTTTTTCCAGGATGATCCCCTTTCTACCTCTAGTTTCTTTTTCATATTATCATAATAAAATCAAATTATACCCACATTCTCTAAGTATACCCATAGTAGAAATATGGTTCTCAAGAGTTCTTCCCTTTTACCTTTTTATGCTTCTCTTGAGTTCTGTATTTGGAGATCAGATTTTTTTGTTCAGTTTTGGTCTTTTCATCAGAAATAGGTGAAATTCACTTATATCATTGAATATCCATCTTCTTCCCTGAAAGATAATACTCATTTTAGCTGGATAACCTTTTCTTGGCTGTAATCCAAGTTCCTTTGCCTTTTGGAGTATCAGATACCAGGCCCTTTGATCCTTTAAGGGTGAAGCTGCTAGGATCTGGGTAATCCTAATTGTGTCTCCTCAGTATTCAAATTGTTTCTTTCTGGCTGCTTGCAATATCTTTTCCTTGGTGCTACAATTCTGAAATTCAGCCATGACATTCATTGGTGATTTAATTTTGGGGTCTTTTTCAGGAGGAGATCAGTGAATTCTTTCAATGGCTATTTTACCTCTTGATTCTAAAGTATCAGGGCAGTTTTCCTTTATGGTTTCCTGTAAGATAATATCTAGGTTCTTTTTTTTTTTTTTTAACCTTTTCATTATGGCTTTCAGGAAGTCCAATAATCCCTCCGAGATCTATTTTCCAGGTCAATTGTTTTTCCTAAAAGATATTTAATATTTTCTTCTATTTTTTGTTTTTGTTTTTGTTTTTTTGCTTTTCTTTGACTGATTCTTGAAGTCTTTTTGAATCATTCACTTCCATTTGTTAAATTCTAATTTTTAGTGTATTATTTTCTTTAGTTACCTTTTTAAAGCTCCTTTTGTATTTGGCTAATTGAATTATTGTTTTCATTGAATTTTTTTCCATTTCACAAATTTTGTTTTTCGATGAGTTAGTATCTTTTTGATATCTATTTTGTAGAACATTATATGTTTTTTCCATTCTTTTTTTGCAATGATTTCATTTCCTTTCCACTTTTTTCTTCTAACTCTCTTTTAAGGTCCTTTATACAATCTTCCAAGGAAGCTTTGTGAAATGGGGACTAGCTCATATGTCCCTTTAGGGTTTCATCTGGAGTTGATTTGCCTTAAAAACCTCAAGATTTGAGGTCTGTTCTCTCTTTCCATAAAAGCTGTTTAAGATGAGAGTTCTTTTTGGTTTTTGTTCATCATTTTTTTAAGAGTTGAGGTCTGCTCTTACCAGAAAGGAGTGACACCTGTTTTAGTTTACTCTGGGGCCGTTCTGATGATTGACTTTTGATGCTAGGTAATCATGACTTTGTCTTGTGTTCTTCACGGGCTCAGTGGTTTACAATTTGACTTTTGTAGCAAATCTGCCAAACCACTTCCTTGCAACCAGGACAGAGTATCCTAAGAGGCTCAGAGAAGATTCCCAGGGGCATGGAAGCTGCAACACTCTGACTCCCTGACCTAGCTTCTTGCCTGGGTCTCCTTGTGCTTCAGTCTGGGCTAGGCTGACTGTCACCCTGCCTGTTTGAAACAGATCTGTTCTGAAGTTCTTCCAAGATATCTTCTTCTGGAAATGTGTTTTATTCCAAATATTTGTGGGTTCTTTGACTCCAAGACCAATTTAGAGGCTTAATCTGTTGTTGGTTTGAAAGGTCAAAGGAGGTCACAGAAAATCGTATCTACTGTCCGCCATCTTGGCTCTGCCCTGGCAACTTTTATAACAATAAAAAACAGTGAAAATATAAATATGCCCTATACCTCCTAAAAGATACATCAAACTCTGAGGAATGCTGTTGTCAATAGATAGAACTTCTAGAACCAAGGAAAAAAAAAAAAAAAACAATTTGAGTGGCCAAAAAGAAACAGATGTCAAGAGCCACATTAAATATCAAACAAGACTTGGTATCTGCCACTCTAAAGAAGAGGGGAACTCCAAGTAAGAAATTTCAAAAGATAAAGAAGGTTTACAACCAAGAATAAGTTATCTAGCAAAATTAAGTATAATCACACTTGCCAAATCTTTTATATAAGAGAGGATTTTCAAAAATTCCTGATGGAAAAGCCAAAACTAAGTAGACATTTTGAAACTGAAATAAAGGCACTAAAAAAAAAAACACAAAGAACATACATGTATTTGTTAAATTGGAAAAATATGTAAGGACTGTTTACATAATAATAGAACAAAAATAACTGTCTTCTCAGAACACTTTTCAGAACCACTTTTCAGATAAAGTGGCTGTAGATTGTTTTGTTCTGCTTAGTGTTCTTAAGTGAAGAAAAAAAAATGTGAGGGAGAGGGACCTAAGCTCTTATATTCAAATAACCAACTCAAATTTATGATTTTTCTAAAAGTTTTCTAATAGATAGTCAGATGATATTAACAGATAGAATTCAAAGGAAGAAATCCAGGTTACTACTAATCATATAAAAATGCTTGAAATCACTAATGATTAGAAAAATGAAAATTAAAGCAGTTCTCAACCTCTATTTTACAACTTTTATATTAATAAAGAAGGTGAAAAAAAGGAAAATTACAGACTTTGGAATGGTTATGGGAAAATAGACATAATAACGAATTTTGGTGGAATTGTGAAATGATTCAGCCATTATGGAAAGCAATTTGCAAATATATCCAAACTGTACATGTCCCTTCATCCAGCTAATGCTGATAATAGACCCATTTCCTTAAGAAATGAAAGTAAGAAGCAAAGAATCTATGTGTAAAATAAATAATATTTATATACTCAGTTTATATACTCTACCTGTTTTTTTCCTCCCTTCTTGATGGGTTTGGGGATTACTCCTACATACTGAGTTCCAGTCAAGAGCTTAATAGAACAAACTGACCTTTGCTTAGGGATGGTCTCATGTCAGTTTTAGGTCACTTGTGCCTCCCTGCCAAACCACATATTTCTGACTTTTGGGACTCCAAAATAGGTCATTGTCTGAGGCTTTTCTATAACCTCGAATAGCCTGGATCCTCTTCAAGCTTCTCAGCATTTTACTGAAGTCTGTACCAATTCCTGCTTGTCAACCATATAATTTCATTAGAATTTTTGATGTACATCTATAGATCCCAGGGTCAAGGTAGATGAATTTATAGATGATTTGGGATGTTATTCTATTCTTCTGGAATTTAGGAAATTATTATCTTCTTCCCATTGATGTTCTTTTTATAGTTAAACTCCTGGAAGGGTAACTTCTGGGAGAAAGGTTTGGACATTATAATTACTTTCTCTGCATAATTCTGGAATGGTTAACTTCAGGTGACATTATATGGACATTGAATATAAATGGTTGAATCAAGAATCCAGATTTGTTTACAGAGACAAAAGGACTTAGGTCATTAATATAAGAAATTATAAAATGTTCATCCTTAAAAAGTCCAGACTTAAAGATTGTTGCAATATTTTTAAAGAAAATAGTAAAAATTGTCTAACATATCATTGCTGGTTGCAAAAATTTAGTTCCCACTCTATACTTACAAAGAGACAGTAAAGAAGATAAAATTTTGCAGTAGATGGCTTCTTTTCATTATAATCTAAAAGATGACAAATCTCTGTACAGCAAATATAAACTACAAAATATCATTGGGAATTCAATAAATATACCACACTGGAGCCAGAGTATTATTACAGAATAATCACATGTAAATATCTGAATATAACATTGGTTTACAAAAAAATTAAGAACAGTAATTTTTAATAGATATTTCCATCCTGAGAACTAATAACTCCAAACTGAAACAAAAATAAACTAGTCAGAGGAAATCAAAACCATGTGGGAAAGTATATAATATATCTTACAGCCTATTTTCTATTGGAGGTATCTCAAAAATAGATCCAGTGAGTTTATGGATAAATTTGCATCCTAACAAAATCCATTCAAAATGAATTATTTTAATTACCTATTCAATTGCTTAGCAAATACTAAACATGAATAGTAAAAAGAGTGACTTAATCTGAATCATTTTTATTTAACCTCAAATGAGTATAAAAATAAGAAAAATGAAAGAATAAAAATATCTTTCTTATCAAGTTTCTTTTAGCTATTTGTAGATAAATCTCAGTATATATAAAATTACAGTAGTCCCTTTCATATCACGGGGATTAGAAGAATGATACCCCCACCATCTGGAAAATCCATGTACAATTTTTTGATCCTTCCTTTGTGCCAGATAAATCTAAATTTTTTTTTCTTCTGTAGGATGTTTACAGTACCTTATTGTAAAATTTGGATTGGATATTTAGTTATAGACTTTGTGTTATATTCTGACCTTTGTGTATCATCTAAAGCTTACACAAAACTATCAAAATTCTCACAATTTCTTATGCTAGCAGAAAATCATTATGTGGAAGGATTAACGATATTCTAATTTGAATTATAGTTATTTGTAAATTTTTTGGAGAAGAGTTTGTTATATTGGTAAGTTCTTTGAATGTAGAATCAGAAAACATATATTTGTATATTTTTTGGAGAAGAACTATTCTTTTGAAATTTTCTCTGAAGGCACCACTTCAAATCATTTCTGTTGTGACATTTGAAATAACAAGTGAACAAAACTTATTCATCTTCACTCTCTTTCCCTCCCTGCTAGATAATATAATATCTGTATGCTGAATGATAAAACTGAAAGTGATACCTGCATAAATGTTAGCTATTTTTATTTTTGCAATTGCATATGTCTAATCAATATCTGTTAAATAATGGGAGAAAGGAACATTTTCCCCCATTTTTTGGCTGGTGTGAGGATTACAGAAGGGGAGTCCAGGTTGCTAGGGTTGGAAGAAATGCATTCTTGGCATTCAGAATAGAAACTTGGAAAACATGATCCCATAGAAAAAATATTATAAATGATAGTTAGGCTCTCCATAGTAACCATAAATTCAACTGCATTTTGGGTTATATAAATTTTTGTGGGCTGCTCTAAGAACCTAACCACCATTTGTAACATGATTTCTGTGGGAAACTGTGTTCTGAGATCCACCAAATGAGTTGCAAATTATTTTTGTAATAGCCTGTTCATAAATAGGATTTTGTCATGGTGGCAGATGGTTCTCTGTTGTGGATGAAGAAAATTGATTTCCTCACTTGGAAAGAAGAAGTGATCTTTCTTAATTTACTTCCTATCTTCTTAAGTGTTCCTCCCTGGTCTACCTAGGATCTAATATGAGATTGAAAGTTTCCCATGGCAAAAACTACAACAACAACAACAAAAAATACAAAACTTAGAAATCTTGAGCCAAGTAGTAGAAAAAAATATACATTTGAATAAGCCCTCCACCACCTAGTGGTTTTTTCATATGCAAGGGTCAGTGAACAGAAACAAGAATTACTAAACAGAAGTGTCATGAAAGTGACATATTGTAAATCAAATAGTGATAATCATCAATCCCCCCCCCCAAAAAAATGGCTCAGTTTCAGGCAGAAGATGAGATAATTGGAGTAATACTTTATCTAAAGTGTTTCATGAAGATAAACTTTAAAGTGCTATAAAAATTTTGGCCATTGTTATTTTGGAGGGTGCTGTGTCCTTCATGATATACATATATGTATATATATATATATATATATATGTACATATATATATATATATCTAATAGTACATCCTCTTTTCTTTCCCTCTATTATAATAGGTCTTTTGTGTCTCTTCATATGATTTTATTCACTCCATTCTGCCTCCCCCTCTTTTTTTTCTCCCAATATAATATTTTTTCCACTCCTTAATTTGTTTGTCTTTTTTCATGTCTTTATAACAAAGTTAACTCATATTCATACCCTCTCTGTATGTATACTCCTAACTGCCCTAATAGAGATACAGGATGGAAAGTACAGTGTCCCAAGCTTCAGGAACTTGTGCAGCTATTTTCAGAGTTCCTTCTAGAAACCTGTAAATGATCAATTCTTCCAAGAATCTAAAGAGTTGTGCATTTACTATTATCCTGGCCTATACAGTGGTCTGTGAGTGACCATAAGCACTTATTTTCTGCCTTGGAACTCTGAGGAGTATCTTTGCTTCACTGTGGACACACGTTTTGGTGTTCTTGTGCTTCTCCTTGCCTTGGGACTGACTTGAAACGCAGGATGTTGACCCAGGTCCAATTATGGGCAAAGCAACAGAGTCCTTCCTCAGTGCTAGCAAATAAATTACTATAATCTCTTTATGAACAGTTGTTCAATCCCCTTGCCTTAGTTCTATGGGCTGAGAGCTCAGGAAGCTGCTGATTCATTGGCTCCCATAGCTTGCTCCTGATTTGCTGGGGTCTGATCTGTGCTGATACCGTCTGTGCTGAATTGTGCTTGACTCTCACTCTAGTGTAGACCTTTCCTGCTGACCTTCCAAGATGTTTTTCCTAGAAAATAGTGTCACTCAATCTTTTTGTGCATTCTGCTGCTCTAGAATTTAGCATCTTTATTAAATGGGGAAAGTTCAGATAAATCCCTGCTTTTATATTGACATGTTGGCTCTGCCTCTCTGTTCCCATTTTACCCAAGTGAGACAGGCCTTTCCTGGAGTTCTTCTAAGATATCTTAAGCTGGAAAATTGTTTCCATCTGTCCTTTTGTGGTTTCTATCAGTCCACAATCCATTTTGAGACTACACTTAATGTTATTTTTGAAGGAAACTGGACAGAACTCTGCCACTTCTCTATACCATCTTGACTCTGCTTCCTTCCATAATAATTTAAGCTCCATGAAAACAGGGTACATGTTTACTCTGATCTCTATATCATCAGTATAAGTTCCATGAGGGTAGACTCCATATTTTCCTTACACTCTATACCTTGAATGTTCTGCATGTAACAAATTTTTTTTTACATAATTGTTATTGTGATTTTTTTAAAAATAGGCTTTTTTTTAGAATTCTGGGATGCTTTTGGAAGTGTGAAAGCATGTATACAGAAATGCAGAAATCTGAGTGATTTCAGAGAAATATTTAGGAATAATAATAATATTTTTACATAATGCTTTGAGATTTACATATCATCTTACATTTAATTCATTCTATTCCATATCAGATGAACAAAGCTGGAAAAATACTATAGGCAAGCGAAATGGTTATGTTTCACACTCCAAGTTTATGACCATTGATCATAGGCTCCTTCCCCTCCGTTTTCCCATAATGAATCTTTAATTTCTATGAGTAACTATCAAAGATAAAAGGGAAAGGCTGGCTTTTAAAATTTTACTATGAAAATAAATTTTGTGAAAATCAGTGAATACTTTTAAAAAGTATATTGGCATAGACAAATAGATTTAAACTCTCAGGTAAAAGAACATACCTTTGCTCAGTGATTTACTTACTATGTTTTATTATTAATTTAAATAGCATATACTGCCACTATAACAAAATATCTCTTGAATTATTAGGACAGATCTTTGATTAAAAACAAAAGCTTCACTTGGTATTGAATGAGCTACAAGTGTGCTTTATATTTAGGCATGAAGAGATAAATATATTTTATATCTATATAAATATACCTTAGTATATTTATATATTCCTATTTAATATATATATATATGTATATGTATTATGTGTGTAACTTATTTATATAACTAACAAAATCTCAATCTAAATATTTACTTGAGTAGCTTCTATTCATCCTACTAGGATTTAGATGTGCTGTAGTTCTTTTCTGCAGGACACATTTATATCTCTTCCCACCTGAACAAATCTTTGCAAAAATCCAGTGAAGGTTTTAGTAAGTAAAGTATTCTCAGATAGACAGATTATTGGTTTCAAAGTCAGTTCTAAGACTCAAGATTTCTTAAGGAACAAAGCAGGTAAGAGATCATGTCCCAAAACTGATTTCTTAGCTGTAGGTCAATTAGTTTTTCCACAGGAGGCAATTTCATGATGTTTGACTGCCAAAAATGATCTCATAATGTAAGTCCTTCTTCTTTGAAAAGAATTTTTATCTCTACTATTTCACAATTCAAATATCACTTAGTTACTTCAATATTTGAGGGGAAAAGGAGGAGGAAGATTAAGAAATATGACTAACCCTTATAATCAATCTTTTTTTTTTCAGTTTCAAGTGTTCCCCTTGCTTGAGACAACAAATTAACTTATAAAGTGTCTTCTCAATAACGAAATTCCTCTGATATTGCTTTGAATGAAAAGAGCAGAAAATAAAACCCTATACATTAAATACCTAATGTAAATCAATAATTCAAGCAAATCGCCTTCACTAATTACCCAAAAAATTCTCCCCCATCACACTTTTGTTTTTTTCCCTAAAGACTGAAGCCTATCAGTCATTTAACTAATAGGTTTCTCAGGAGAGATTGTTTAAGAGCAAGAATGGAGAGGAAACATGCTGCTTTATAGTCTAGAGGATAAATCATGTGTGTTTTCTTTTTCTTGCTCTTTCATTGTAGGCTATTTTGAAACAGTAAGTTGAGAAATAGTGAACTGTGTGAGAAAATTTCCTGCTCCTCTCAGTTTACAAGACTGAGTATTGGTGTTCTCTGTCTAGCTTGTTATTTCAGCCACCCAAGGAAACATTTTTTTTCAGTGCTTGACATTCTTGAGAAAATGTTACTATATCTTCAGTAAAAATCATACATATCCTTCATACAAATGATAATTTATTTTATTTTGAAAGAAAGTCATATATTTACTTTTGGAATCATTTAATAAGAATTTCACATCATCTATAGTTTGGGCCTTTCCCAATTAGGTTTCTTTTAAAATTATTTCACATTCTCCAAGGAAGGCAAAGGTTTCAAATGATTCTTTCTCAGAATGAGAACCAAAACTTAAAGGCTATTGACCTGCTTTCAGAAGCTCTACTAATGTACAACTCCAAAGAATAATGACTCTCACCACCACCACCACACTGGATGTAGTCATCATAAAATCAAAGCCCTTAGATAAATATATATGCATGTATGTACACACACATGTATGAAAAATACAAGGTAATTGAAACAAAAATGAGTATTTGTAATCCATAACTTGCAAACTAATGAAAGTAAGAGCTTCATGTTCAACAAGTACCTCTGAGAAAATTGTAACACGTGTTATTTTTATAGTGAGATTTAGATCTTAAGCCATATGTAGCAATAAGTTCTAAATGGCTATGTGATACTAAATATTTAAAAAATCACTTTAAAAACTTAAAGTATAATGGAAGGAGGTACCTTGAACATAGTAGGCAGATAATTCTAATGGAATGATACAAAATCAACTTTAGAAATAGGGGGAACACAATTGGTGCATCATTCTCCATACATTGGGATTACAATTTGATTATACTAATAGGTGCCAAAAACAAAACAAATTAAATTAAATAATGAATGAATGCATGCATGCATGAACAAACAAAGAAATGAGTAAGCAAAGGACAAAGAACCCAACCATGGGAAGTAACTATAGGGATAGAGGAGATTGGAGTTCGTATTCAGAAAAAAAAAAAAAATGGAGCTTAAAAAACCCACTCCTTTTCTGAAGAGAAACATCAAATGGCTCCTAGCACAAAAAGGGTTATTGAAAGAACTCAAAAGGAACTTTAAAAATCAAATAAGAGAGATTGAAAAATTCAACATATAATATCCAGGAGAAATATAAAGTAAACATTAAAGACCAAATGTAAGCGATTAAATATGGTCAAATTGTTTACTTTTTATGTGTGAAAATTTTATCAGTTCCTTTATAATTTTTTTTATATTGGGGTAATTTTAACAAAAGCCTTGGATTGAGCAGTTCATGATGGGTTTATTCTAAAAAAAACTGTATAGGGAGAGATAAAAGGGAATAATTATACAAATGAAGTATAAAAGGAAAAACTGATATAGTTTAAGGTAAGGGGGAGGGAGGAGAAAAAAATAAAGTGAAAAATACACAGCAGAAAACAAAGGAAAACTAACAAGGAAGCAAAAAAAAATTTAAAAAGCTGTGCAGCTTTGAAAACAATATACAGTATTTATTATATAGGTTTTATTGAAATGGAAATTTATTATTTTATATTTAATCCTCTCCAATGACCTGCTGTATACATGGGAATTTTTTTCCCCTTCTTTTCTCATTTTGCATTTAAGTTTTATATAGGTGTATACACACATGCATATAATGAATATTGAATAAATTCATGCTATCAACAACCAAATGGAAGAATGCTCCAAATATTTAATAGGAAGGTACAAATTCTAACATATATGAGGTTTTGCCTCTCATTCCAAAAGTTAAAGATTAAAAAAGATAGAAGTAATGAAAGTTGGAGAAATTGTGAAAAGATAGGAAACTAATGCATCTTAGTGAAAGTGTAACTTGATCTAACTGTTCTGTAAAATAATTTAGAATTATACTTTAAAAGTCAATAAGATCCTTTGTTCCAATTATCATATTTAGATATACATATATCTTATGTCACAGAAATGCCCATAGATGCATAAATATTTTAATAGAATTTTTGTAACATAAAATGATCTAAAGTGGGTACTTCTAAATTTAGGAATAATTGAACAAATTGTGATTGAATATGATGGAATATTATCAAGAAATAATGTGAAAATTAGGAAGACTTAAATATAATGTTGGGGTGTAAAGCGAGCAGAACCCATTAAAAATTTACTTGGAAATCATATTAACATAAAAGAAAACAACACTGAAAGACCTCTTTTGTTCTGTTTGGCCCCAGATGGCACAAACAGGACTAATAAATAGGTAGAATTCATAAAGAGGACAATTTGCTATTTGATAATTCTGGAGAAAAGGTTAGCCATATAGGCAGATATTATATTGACTTGGATATGTAATGTTATTTATTATTTATATTATTTTTATGGTTTTGTTGCTTAGATTTTTCCTTTTCATATACTTTTACAATGCATGTATAAACATACATATTGTAATTTACATATATTTTAGATAGGTGATTAAGAGATATTGTGATGGTTAGAGGTTATTTAACAATCATTTCTCTTGGATAAAAATAAATAAGGTAATGATTCATATAGAAAGTTAAAGTATACAAAGTGGTACAACTGAATATTTATGCATGCAACCAATATCCATGTAGATGATTTGAGTCACATAGTTTAAACCCTGTATATGTGTGTATAGATACACATATGTATTTTGTGAGCATAAGCATGTGCTTATTACATATATGTGCCACACACATATCACAGTGGGAAACCTGGCTCTCACTGCTGGAAGGTTAGTCTATCATCTCATAACTCCCTCAGAGTTCTCTGCTACCCTTAAGAAGTATTAGGAAATCTGGTCTCTCTTCCTTTGACTCTAGCACTAGCTGACTTGTTCTCCTAGTTGTAAGAGTTCGGTCCCCTGCACCCCTATTCTATTTAATCATTCAACAATCAGATTTGCTTTTACAGAGGAATATTTACATCAAAAGTGTTAAAAAATATACAAATATATCTCCCAAGAAAAGGAATATAATCTTCTTATCCATTCCACACCACCACCTCTGGGAAGAAAGGGATTAATTTCATAATTTATCTCTGTTTCTCTGAACTACAGTCAAAGTTCCAAGTCCAAATTTTCCTTCAAACTTGAATCTCAGTATACTGCTCCTCAGAGATTCCCTGCTGATTTGGTTGGTTACAATATCACACTTGGAATCCTGCTTCTGAAGTTTTCTTGACTCAATGATGACAGATTCAATGAAGATTCTATCTCTTGCTTTTGAAACCAAAATGGATAAGTAAAAGAGAACAAACAGGAACATCTCAAATCTATTCCTTAAGGCCATAGGGTATAAAAGGAAACAAGTCAATTTGTTTTTTAAGTTAATTTATTTTATTTTCAATTCACAGAACAAAACAAGCATTTCCATAACACAGTACAATATAAAAGATGATTGCATGTGAAAGTGCAAAACCTATAATGTACAACTTCCTATTCCCTCCAAATATACAATAAAGTTGGGGGAGAGGGGGCAGAGGGGAAAGGAAAGAGACAGAGACAGAGACAGAGAGTGACAAAAAGAGAAAAAGAAAGAAAGAGAGAAACAGAGAAACAGAGAGAGACACAGAGAGAGAGAGAGAGAGAGAGAGAGAGAGAGAGAGAGAGAGAGAGA
>JAJPUD010000490.1:580140-646109 GCA_023553655.1 Myrmecobius fasciatus
AGAGAGAGAGAGAGAGAGAGAGAGAGAGAGAGAGAGAGAGAGAGAGAGCACTTTAATACTTGGGGGATGAAGAAAAACTTCATTTATAAAGTGGCACATGTGTTATGTTTTGTATGATGCCAGGAATACTATAAGGAACCTCCAGGAAAGGAAGGGTCCCTTTTATAAAGGCACAAAGGCAGAAGATGGATAATGATGATGATAGCATTTATTAAGCACATACTATGTGTCAGACACTGTGCTAAGTACTTAACAAATATTTCATGAACCCTTTGAAGTATACTATTAATTATTCTTATTTTACAATGAGGAAGCTAAGGCAAATAGAAATTAAGAGACTTGCTCAGAATTACAGTGTTTGAGACTGCATTTGAACTCAGATCTGCCTTATTCCAAGTCCAGTACTCCATGTACTATAGTGCTAATTAGCTGGTCATGGGAAGCAGCAAATAGGTGGGGTTGACTTGAACTGAGAGGGAATGAATCATATGAGAAATCATATGAGAAATATTTGGATGAAGTGTAGATTTATATTGTGGAGAAGAGACGATTTAGGTGGAGGGGGAAGTGATATGATAACTTGTCTCCAAGTTTTTGAAGGGCTGTCTCATAGAATTCAAATTAAATTCATTCTTCATAGTTCCAGAGATCCATACTAAAAGCAATATTTTTTCTTTTTTTTTCTTTTCTTCTTTCTTTTTTTTTCATTTTATTAAAGCTTTTTATTTGTAAAAATTATGTATGAGTAATTTTTCAACATTGACCCTTGCAAAGCTTTCTGCTACAATTTTTGCCCCCTAGTCCCTACCCCTCCCCTGGATGGCAGGAATTTTACTACATGTTAATTATGTTAAAACACTTGACAAATAGAATTTGTGTATACATATTTTTTACAGTTATCTTGCTGTGCAAGAAAAGTCAGATCTACAAGAAAAAAATCTGAGAAGGGAAACATAATGCAAGAAAACATCAATAGAGAGCATGAAAATGTTATGTTGTGATCCACATTCATATCCCTCTCTCTGAGTGTGTATGGTTTTCTTCATCATTGAACAATTGAAAGTGGTTAGGAACATTTCATTGTTGAAGAGAGCCATGTCCATCAGAATTATCTTCATATAGTCTTGTTGCTGTGTATAATGATCTCCTGGTTCTGCTCATTTCACTCAGCATCAGTTTATGCAAGTCTCTACAGCCCTCTCTGAAATCATCCTGCTGGTCATTTCTTACAGAACAATAATAATTCGTGACATTCATATATGATAACTTATTCAGCCATTCTCCAATTGATGGGCATCCATTTAGTTTCCAGTTTCTAGACACTACAAAAAGGGCTGCCACAAACATTTTTGCACATGTGGGTCCCTTTCCTTCCTTTAAGATCTCTTTGGGATATAAGGCCAATAGAAACACTGCTGGGTCAAAGGGTATGCACAGTTTGATAACTTTTTGAGCATAGTTCCAAATTGCTCTCCAGAATAGTTGGATCTGTTCACCAACAATCTATCAGTGTCCCAGTTTTTCCACATCCCCTCCAACATTCGTCATTATCTTTTCCTTAGAAGCAATATTTTTCTATGCTTCTCTTGAGTTCTATTTGAAGATAAAATTTTCTGTTTAAATCAGGTGGTTTCAATAGAAATTAATGAGAATCTCTTACTTTATTGAAGATACATCTCTACCCCTGAAATATGATGCTCAGTCTCATTGGGTAGTTAATTCTTGGTTGTAATCCCAGGTCCTTTGCCTTCTGGAATATGGTATTCCAAGCCCCTCTGATCCTTTATTGTAGAAGCTACCAGGTCCTGGGGAATCCCGTCTGTTGCTCCTTAATTGTTTTTTCTTTTTCTTTTTCTTTTTTCTTTTCTATTCTTTTTTTTGGGGGGCAGTGTGCAATATTTTTTCCCTTGAGATTACAGTTCTGAAGTTTTGCAACAATGTTTCTTGAGGTTTTCTTTATGGGATTTCTTTTTAGAGGTGATCAATGGATTTTTTCAATGATTATTTATTCCTCTGGTTCTAATATATCAGGGCAGTTTTTCTTGATGATCTCTTGTAGAATGCTATCCAGGCTTTTTTTTTTTCATGGCTTTCAGGTAGATCAATAATTTTTAAATTGTCTTTTTAAATTGTTTCTTCTGGATCTATTTTCCAGATTGGCTGTTGGTCCAATGAGGTATTTTGCATTTTCTTTCATTGTTTTTAGCTTGCTTGGATTAGTATTGATGTCTTATAGAGTCATTAGTTTCCATTTGCCCATTTTAATTTTTTTTCAGTTATTTTTTTTCCTATTTGGTTAATTCAACTTTTCACTATATTATTTTTTTCAGTGGATTTTTTTTCTTTTGCATTTGGCCAATTGTGTTTTCTTAAGGAATTGTTTTACTTTTTCAAGCTGTTGACTCTGTATTGCATTCCTTTTGTTTCTTTTAACAATTTTTCTTTTACCTATCTTATTTGCCTTTTAAAATCTTTTATGAGCCTTTCCAATAAGCCTCTTTGGGCTTGAGATAAGTCATATCACTCTTTCAAAATGGCCATTCAAAAATGGCCATTTTGTCCTCATCTGAGTTCATCTTTTGGTTTTCTCTGAAACTATATATAGTAGCTTACTAGATCCTTTTCTGTTTCTTCCTCATTTTCTTTCTTTTGTGACTTTGACTTTTTCTTTTGTAGTGCAAGAGTAGCTCTCCCAAGCTTCTCGTGCAGCTCTGAACCTTGATTTTGAGCAAAGGGGCTCCTTGTGTTTGATGTCTTGCTCATACAAAGTGACAACCCTACCTGTTCTCTCCAGGTAACAGCCTGGTTTCCTAGGCTGGCAATTTACCTTCTGTGCTAAGATTGAAGGCTGCTGCATTGGTTTGCTTCACTCCTGAGCCAAGACCAAGAATCTCAGTTGCTGATCTGCTGTGATTAAGACCCTCTCACTGGCTTTCCCAGACATCATTTGAGCTGGGCTGAACACCCCTTTCACCCTAGTGAAACTGACTTTTTCTTTTGTTAAATTTTATTTATTTAATATTTTACCATTTACATTAAATTAAAAGCAACTTTTTCCATTTATTTAGTTCTAGGTTCTCTCCCTTATCCCCACCCACAATTAAAAACCACATGTGAAGTTATGCAAAACATTTCTATAAATGTCAAGTTGTGAAAGAAAACATAGATTTCTCACCCTAATTAAAATAAAAAACCCTCAAGAAAAATTAAGTAATAGAGTGTTAGAGTAATAGAGAATGCTTTATTCTATATTCAGACTCAATCAGTTCTTTCTCTGGGTATGGATAGGACTTTTCATTATAAGTCCTTCAGAGTAGGTGTGGATAATTATACTAATGAAAATAACAAAGTCATGGACAACTAGTCATCCCAGAACATTGGTATCACTTTGTATACAGTGTGTTTCAATTTGTTCATTGAGGACTTTACAGGTTTTTTTTTTCTTGAGACCATCTTGCTCATCATTTTCTAGAGATAATAACATTCTATCAGAGAAACTTGTTTCTAATTTTTTTTACAATTACTATTGTTAATTATATTCCCCCCTCCATTTATTCTCCCTCCCTTTTTACCCTGTCCCTCCTCAAAAGTTTTTTCCTACTGACCACTCCCTCCCTTAATATGCCCTCTTTTTAAAATCACCCTTCCCTCCTTCCTATATCTCATTCTCCTCCTATTTTCCTGGAAGGTAAGATAGATTTCTATACCCCTATTGAACATGCATGTTATTTCCTATTTGTAAGGATGTACTGTAACTACACAGCAGACTCCTAACCTGAAGCCACAGACTCTCTCCCCTGACTTTCTGAGTCCTTCCTTGTGTCCCTGGGCTGAGAGATCTAGGAATCTCCAGCACAGCTTCTGATTCAGATTCCATCTTGCTGATGCTAGGGTCTAGGCTGAGATGGGATCTGGGCTTGTAGATTGCATGCTGGAATCCCACTTTGGTTCCAGAGACAAATTTCACAGATTTTCCAGTCTTCTTTGGTGCCTCCAAACTGAGTGGTTTGGAAAACAAGTACTGCAACTGATTTAAAGGTTGGGCCTGGGCCAGGCTGGTATGGGTCCAAGGCTGTACCAGCACTCTCACCCTATTGTTACAGATCTTCTCTGATGAGCTTCTAAGGTGCCTTTATTTGGAGAATGCTCTCCTACAACTTTTTAGGTGTTCTGATGCTCTGAAATTTTAGAGCAGTTTGAGGGAGAAGTTGGGCAAGTTCCTACCTTTGCTCCATCTTGGATTTTTCTTGAAGTCCTTCTAATCTATTTTGAGCTGGAGACCAGTTTCATTCCATCAAACTCTGTTCAGACACTTGGTTTTGAGGGATTTTTTGTAGTTTTTGAGGGAAACTGGTAAACTGGGAAAGCTTGAGCAGTTTCCTGATTTCACTCTGCCATTTTGGCTCCAAAACTCAACTAGTCAATTCATGCATCTGTACTGTAGGTGAACTTGACCTTTTCCCTAGCAATTTGGAGATAATGCCCAGAAAAGAGTAAATATCACATATGCAATCTTAAAACTCAAAGTCTGTTCTGGCAATGCATTAAATCAAATGAGATTGTTGACACCCCTGTGTGATAGAGGAATGCAGAATATCTCTTCCAGAAGTAAGGTATCTTCTCAGTTGATGATCTGAGTATGTTTCAATATCCTGTTAATATGGAGTTTATATACAAATAAAACATGTAGTATAAGATATAGATATAAACATATATATGTATTTATATAAACACATATAAACAGGTGTGTCTCTATATATCCTTAATATTAGAATTATAGATGCTAGAGAATTTGCTTTATGTCTTATATCCCAAATCACCTAATTATAAACAAATTTTTCTTATCTCCTTATTTTCCCATTGTATTTTGGTAGAGAAAGAAAGTGTATATAGGAATAGTGATTATATTGATAAGGGACAAAAAAGGTAAGATTGACCAAAAAAAACCCAACCAAACAAAAAAAACCAATATCATTTGTTGTTAGTGTTTGGGTTCCTAGCCCCAAAGAGGAATAAGCCTAGGCTAGGGGATTTTCAAAGTTAGATCAGAAATAAAATTCTCAGGGAATAAAAGTGTTCAAGAAAGTTATGACAGCAAAATATTTTTGAATCATAGACTGATTCAGAGTTTTATCTAGTGATGATAAAGATTTGACAACATAACAGTAAAAGTATTCTTGCAAGAGTCATTATATTTCGATAAAGGAAGAGTTTAAATGGGGAAATATGAGTAAGCCTGACTCTCTTCTTTATAGTTGCTAGCTAAATTTTTTTCTAATAAAAGAAAAAATGAAAATTAAGAGTTCTGTCGATCAAGTAAGCTTTTAGCATTCATATCATAATCTTATAGGTATATTTCTTGCCTTCTAAATGGGGGAGAGGAGGATCTGGAAGAACCCTCATATGGAATGAATTTTTTTTAATGAACACACCAAAAATGTATAATTATTTTAAAAAAAGAAAGTCTTCAGTAATTTATGAAAACAAAGAAATAGAATACAATTTCAATTAAATAAAGTAATCTTCTGAGTCTTCTACTGATACTGGTATTTTGTCTGTGTTTGTACTTACTGAGAAGAGGGTCTCAAGAGTTAGAATTACTTGATTTTTTATCAGTCCCAGAACCAAAACTGACACAGAAGCAGTCCAATATATCTTGGAAAAGAGCAAGAGAGTTTGAACACACAATGACTCAATTTTTGTTTTTTCTCCAAAATTATGTTTATCTAAATGGAAAAGGCATTTATTATCTCAAACTGGTTAAAATCTCTGAGTCTAAATCCAAGCCAGAAAAGATGAAGCTTCAGAATTCACCCAAACAAAACCCCAAACTTGGGGGGGGGGGAAACCTGTTTCATAAAGCACAAATTAAGATATGTGAAGATACAATCACAAAATGTGATTGCAAAATTCTGGTAATTCCTTTGAAATGGCATTCTGACATTATCTAAACCTGAAAACACTCAAATGTAATATCATTCGGTCCAAAAAGAGCTCCATCTGATTTTTCTTTTTATACTGATCAGTTTAACCAGTTAATCACCTAATTTAATTTTGTTTTTAACACAAGTTGTAAAATGGTATAAGATTATAATTTGGAGCTGAAAAACAACATGGTTTGAGCTCTGGATTTAGAAGTTGTAGATTAAAATCTTGCTTCTAACACAAATTGCTTATGTGACCTGGTTACTCTCTGGGCCTCAATTTTTTTTTTTCATTGTTTAAAGAATTAGATTAGATTGTCTTTGAGAACTTTTCTAATACTAAATCTGTAGTTTTATGTGATTACCTTAGCCATCCTTTTCATTTTACAGATGAAAAAACTAAATTCGGGAATATTAACTTGACCAAGTATCTTGGGTTGACTGTTGCAGACCTAGGATTCAATCTCAATTCTTCTGATTCAAGGGGGATTAAAATTTCGTCTCCATCAGAACTGACCTGAGCACATATAAAGAATTATCACTCTTATCTAATATTATTATTGCAGATAATATGGCCATATGGGATTAGTATAGTTGACTCTTGGGGGACTGACCATTGAATGCAATCTTTTGGAATATGAATTTCCTTACTTGAAAAAAAGCTTGGGGGTCTGCTTCTAAGGTAGAGACTTTCTTCATCTAACAGCTACTATGAGCTATTTGATTGGGACAGCTAAGTAGCTCAATGTCTGAAGTACTGGGTATGAAATCAAGAAGACTCATCTTCCTCAGTTCAAATCTGACCTGAGACACTAGGTGGATAACCCTGAACAAGTTAGTTACCTTATTTGCCTCAGTTCATCATCTATAAAATGAGCTAGATAAAGAAATGACAAACCATTCAAGTATCTTTGCCAAGAATACCCTACATGGGGTTATAAAGAGTTAGACATTTCTGAAACAACTGAACAATAATAACTACTTCTTGGAGAATGGGGAAATGTATCAGAAATATTCAGCACATGTTTTTAATGAATGAACTCATTGGCCAGTCCTACACTGCATTTTGTTGTACTCAAAAACTATGGCTTATCTTTTTATACATGCTACATGCCCATAGTAATCTACAATTTCTACTCAGTATAAAAAATTCAATGTTTGACTCCATACAGTTTGTGTGTGGTGTGGTACTGTGTGATGTGGTGTGTGTGTGTGTGTGTGTGTGTGTGTGTATAAATGTCCTTATTTTAGCAACCTTGGATCTGATTTCTTCTTCTAAGTGAACATAGTTTAATAACCATGCTCTTGGATCTTTGCAGGACCAGTCATATAAAACAGATATTTTAGATTTATTTTTCTTGATCCTGAAGGAATTGTGGATGAAAAGTGCCAAGAGACATATTTTTCCTGAACATAATAGGCAAAATATGCTTTTTTAATTGTACCAAACTAAAATACATGATGTATCTCAGGTGATAGTAAGTTGATAAAGACCACTGAAGATTTCAAGAATAAGAGGGATAGTTCTTCAGTAATTCATTCCCAGGTCTAGGTTTGATTAGATAATTCTTTGATTCAACTGACATGGGATAAAAATACTTTCTATAGCATCCCTTCTAACTTTTCCATATGAACTGTCATGGAATTTAGACAAGTTATATGAAGAAGAGTTGGTGAGAATTCTTTTTTGTTATTATTCAGTTGGAAAATTGTCTGGGAGACTTACTGGATAGACCTTTCACCTCTGTCTTGAACTAGATCCTGAAAAGTCATTAGGATATGAGTGAGGAGACTGTGTAAAGACACAGAAATAGCTATTTCTTCCCTATATAAATCTATAAAGCAGCAGGGGTAACAGTTAAACTTGAACTTTAACCTCCCAAATATCAGCATGCACTATAGAATTGTCTACTTTGGTGGTCTCTAAGGAACAGTCTATATCTACTTTGGTGGTCTCTAAGGAACAGTCTATGTACTGAGGGATTGCTTCTGCTATTGTACATTCTCCTCATCTGTACTCCTTAGTCAATGAGTAAGATTTAATAGCAGGTATCTACTTTAACAAAAATATGTTTCCTTAGTCATGCAAAATAGATTCAGGCTGGGCAGATAATGCAAAATCTAATTTTGTATATTTACATATATACTTACATATCAGGGAATGGAGTGATGGAAAGCTAATATATAATTGATGACATCATGAGGAACAAGAGAATAGTGATGATGACGATATGAGTAACTAACATTTATATATCAAGTAACACCAGGATACAGTGTAGAGAAAATGTTCTTGCAAGCAAGAGGATATTTGCTAGAGGTTATTTTTTTTTTCTTACACTGGAAAAATTATGTTATTTGCAAGTGTTGTAGGCAATTCTATAAAATTTGAGGTGAAGATAAGGAGAGAAAATGAGTACATCTGCATTAGTGAAGACAATTCTTCACCTGAAGCTCCCTACACCAATAAGCTCTTAGATCTAGAGATATATTTATCTGTATATTTTAGTATATATACATACTTATGCAAAATAATGTTTGGGCAAAATGGCTCTCTTTTTCTGGGTATTATAACAGTCTCTCTCACATTCTTATTGCTACATGTAGTATGGATTTCTTCCAGAAGACAAAAACTCTTTGGAGCTGCTGATGTAGCAATCCCTTTTTGATTACATTTAAACTGCGTGAATAACTTGCAAGCAGGGACTTGCAATAAAGTTGCTGTTATATATGAGAGAATCTCAAAGACTACAAGTGCCCTTAAAATCTCTCTGTTCATAAGAATGGATTTTTGCTCCATGCTACTAAGAAAATCAAACTTTTCCTTTGTTAATAAAGAATTTAAAGTTAACAAACATTTTACATGTAATTGCTCAGACCACATAAGTTAGTACATAGAATCACAAATTTAAAGGTAGAACATACTTTAGTCAACTAGTTCAACCTTCTCATTTTACAGAGAAATAAATTGAGAAACCAAAAAAAGACATCATAAAATGATAGATCTGGAGATAAAACCTATTTAGACACAATTGGTGTGTTATCTTTATCAAGTCACTTAATCTCTCTGTCTCAATTTGCTTATGTATAATATGAAAGAGTTGGATTTAATGGCTTTTAAGATGCTTTCCAGCTGTAAAGTTACAATCCTATAACTTATAATTTGATAAGGTATTTGCCCAGTAAAATACAGTTTGGGACAGAGGCTATACATATGTCTCAGCAATGCAAGAATTCTACCTTTCTTCAACTATTTCTGAGTAATAGAGAAAGTCCACTTTCACTTCTTTGTTCTTTGACTGTGTGAGAAAACTAAAGGTAAGTATATGCTTCTCAATTGTATTTCTGCCCCAATGCATCAAGACATGGTTCTTGAGAGTTAGAAGATGATGAACCCATCAGGAAAAGGATTCTCACTCCTCCTTGCTTTCAAATGGTGGACCTATTGAATTATGATCTCTTTTCTTTGAATGGTTAAAAGTAATAATGGAATGAAAACAGGTTCTTAACTCCTTTAAGTCAACATAAAGATATCTCACCTCTCTTCTTTTTTTATTAAAGCTTTTTATTTTCAAAACATATGCATAGATAATTTTTCCTAGGAGATATTTCATATTTTCTTCTAATTTTTCATTTTTTTTGTTTTTGTTTGACTGATTCTTGAAGTCTTATTGAATCATTCACTTGCATTTGTTCAATTCTTATTTTTAAAATATTATTTTCTTCAGTTACCTTTTTAAGCTCCTTTTGTAACTGGCCAATTTGTTCATTGCACTCTTTTTCCACTTCACTAATTTTATTTCTCAATAAATTGGTGTCTTTTTCATATCTCTTTTGCAGGGCATCATATCCTTCTTGCACTGATTTCAATTTATTTTCTCATTTATCCTCCAGCTCTCTTTTGAGGTTCTTTATGCAATCTTCCAGAAAGGCCTTTGGAAAAGGGGACCAGTGATGGTCCTTAATAACTTTCTCTGGAGTTTTGTCTAAAGGAACCTCAGAATCTGGGGTGAGCCCTTCTTTCTCTCGATAGAAGCTGTCTATGGTGAGAGCTCTCTTTTGTTTCTTCATTTTTTTTTTTAGACAGAGTGGATGTCTCTTTAAGGCTCGGAAAAACGTCGGCTGAAGTACTTTGCCCTGGGGCAATTCGGCAAATTAACTTAAGGTGCTGGGCCAGTGAGGGCTAGGACTAAGTCTGAATTACTCATTAAACAAGGCAAGTCTTCCAGAACCCCTGCCCTCAATCAGGGCAGAGTGTCCCCCTAGTGCCTCAGATAAACTCCAGGTGTTTGGAGTTTGGAGTTTCTGCCACAATGAGCCGAGTCCCACCCTCACTTCCAGCCTGGACAGAGTCCACTGTTTATCCCTCTGTCCTAATTAAACAAACCTAATATGAAGTTCTTCAGAGATATCATAAAGCAGTGTCCAAATATTTCTGGATTTGTTGACTTGAAGATCAGTTCAGAGGCTTGTTTTATTGTTGATTTGAGAGAAGATTGGAGGAGGATGCAGAGAGTCACGTTTTCACTCTGCCATCTTGGCTCTGCCCCCCGCATAGATAATTTTTCAATATTGATCCTTGCAAAATCTTGTGTTGCAAATTTTCCTTTTTCCCCCACTTCCTCCCCTAGATGACAAGTAATTCAATATATGTTATACATATTAAAATATATTAATAACCTCTCTTCTTTAGAGGCTTCGCCAGTGAAATTATTTGGGGGGTAGTTTCCTTATTTTATTTTGAAATCCATGCCTTTAGAAACACCAAGGAGCTTCTTCAAAACAGTCAATTTATCTTAGGGCTACTTCACTTACCAGGAGCTAGTCAGAATTGTTTTTGTCCTTTCAATAAAGAGTCAAAGAGTATGCTCATACTTCATTTGAAGAGGTGCTTTCCAAAATCTAGGTTTAAAACATACCATTCTATAAGATCATCAAGTTTATTAACAAGTTTAGTCAGCTGAATTACCATGCCCCATACATACATACTCCATCGCTCTCTCATATACATTATCTCATTTGAACTTCACAAAAGTCCTATGACATAGTTGTCACAGACAAGTATTGTTATTCCTATTTTTACAATGAAGAAAAAGTTTAAATAGTTTAAATGACATTCACCAGCAGAATAAGTCTTTGATGGGATTCAAAGTCCAACTCAAGTCTAAATCCAAAAAATATTTCCAGTATAATAAACTATTTCTAAACTTACTGACAAAATAAATTATTTCTTTTAATTTTTGAAAACTTTCATTATTTATAAGAAACCAAATCAAAATATATAATGCTATAAAATTTTTATTTGTTTGTGTTGGTCATAATCTGAGGAGCTGAATAAATTGATGATGTCCTGCATTAATATTATGTAATAGAGTAATTTCTCTATGCTAATTTCCTTAAGACATGGATAACATATTTTCTTTGGTAAGTAGGAAGTCAAAATTAGGGCTTAATAGCCCTGGAAATCTTGGAACAAAGCTGTGGGATGGGCAAAGAGGGTTATTATTTACACATGGAAAAATTATATACACAGATTGTATAGAGCAAAGGACATAAATTATATAAAGACCATGAGGAGGAGAAAACAGTTTGGCATTTCTATTTCCAAGGGAGGATGATTTTTCAAATTAATGAAAATTGTAAAAATAAATGTCAGTTTATAAATATAAGACAATCTATTTTAAAGCATTATTTAATGCAATGTAATTTTAAGCAACTTATTACACAAAATTTTTTTGCTCTTTAAATTGTTTAAATATTTCACATGATCCATTAAACCATGAATCTACATGGATTCACTAAACATTTACTATGGACTTAACACCACAGTAAACATTGTGTAGAATTTAAAAGAATTGTAGAAAAAGGATCCCTGTCTTCTAGGAGATTACTAACAAATTGGGTAGACATAAGTAAAATCTCATAAGTAATTTTTAAAAGAATAAAGTATTATACATTATAATGCTAACAATAAGCAAAAACAGAAGAAATCACCATGGGTCATTTTAGTCAAAGAAGACTTACTTGCTGGCTAGGATGAAATTTTAACTAGGTCTTTAAGAACTGATAAGATTTGAATAGATAGGAGGGAGCAAAATGAGCCACATTGCTTGAAAAGAAAAAAAAAATACTATTATATTTCTCTACTTGTTATGGTTGCAATCAAAAATGTTCTATAAATTTAGAGGTACTCTATAGAGTAGCCTATAAGTCTTTATATCTTAAGCCTTTATTAAGACTTTTGGGACACTGTCTAAGTGAACTATTATATCATTATCTGCACAAATAAGTCTGATTTATAAATGGGAAACAACTTTCAAGGAAATTTCATTTTTCTTAAACAGCTTCATGGGACTTTCTAAGGTGAAACATTTTCTAATCTAATTTTGACTCAAATTGATTCAAAGAATACAATTTACTTATGTGATAATAGATCTGGTGCAATCCACTGTGCTTTCCCAATAAATTCAACATATAACTCCTTTGTTTATTGTTATGGTACAAGAGAACCCAAGAAAATATGTACATCTGTAGTTGAAGAAAGGGGGGAAAATCTTGATCCACAAGCCCTATGTTCCCCCTTTTAATAATAGAATGCTCTAATTTGACTGGAAACAAAACTCTCCCAATATGCTGGTGACCTTTAATCTAGAATCTTAGAGTGAAAAGAACAGAGTTTGCTTCTGATTTAATTTGTTGTAGATAGAATGATGTCATTGATTGAGATCTAAAATAAATTTGATTGCTGTTTAGTAAATGTAGAAATAGTGTTGATATTCTTCTTGATTCTAGCAGTAGGTAAATAGGTTCTGTAAGGATGCTTCACAGAAAATGGCTTTAGTAGTAAATTTGGATGATGGTAAGTGTAAAAACTTTGAGTTCAGATATTTGTTGAACTTTGGTTGTCAGTTAGCCAATTTCTCTGCTGCCTGCCTTATAAAAGAGAGACAGCTCTTTGACTCTTGGCTGCTCTAAAGAATAACTCATAAAAATGATTACAAAAAAGAGTACAATTAGAAATGTTATGGGAGGGATTATATTTTGCAATATAGAGGGAACTCTGAGTAAGTTTATATAATTTAGCAATATAAAAGGCAAGACCATTGTTTAGGACTTTGATTATATTTTTCCACAGGAGGACATTTCTCCACTTATTGGCACTGGGAATAATTTGATAGGGTCATGACTATTGTAGGTCTGAAGCACACAGGCCTGTGAAAGAAAATAAATAAATCTGCCAGAGTCAGAGAGGAGGATCAAGAAAAGATTGAGATAATGCAGACACATAATGATATATGTTTTGATCTTCCCTAAGGAAATTCTGAGAAGTGGAAAAATGATCCCAAGAGATGTGATTTTTGAGACTTCTCTTAAGATCAACATTATGTCTAATAAGCCCAGATCTTGGGATAGTAGGGTACAGGTATAATTATCTTGTAATTATTGTATTACAGTACTTTCTTATAACTGGTGATGCAAACTTTATATATATATTATCTAATTTGATCTTATACTAAAATTGTAAAATTTCAAGTAGCATTATTCTCACTTTTCAGTGTATAAAAGAGACAAATAGAATTAAGCTATTTGTCCACTTAATACATCTAGAAAGTAGTAGAGACAAGATTTAAATCCAAGTGTCTTTTAAATCCTGATCCAATATGCTTGCCACTACTTTTGAGTTAACCTCAAAATTATTTTCAGTGAAAGTATGCCACAGTTTTGCCTTTCTCCCCTCTTTCAAGAGTAGTACCATACAATAGTCATTCATGTTTTATGCAAAATGGCAAATCTTTGCCTTTAATTTGTTTCCTACTCCTAGAATGGCTTTCCTCCTTCTTTTTGCCTCTTGACTTCCAACTGATCCCTTAAAGACTAAATGAACTTTGAATTCTTTTACGAAATGTTCCCTGACTCTCCCATTGTCTCCCTCAAACCCTGTTTACTAAAAATCATGAACTATGGGCCTTACATAAGCATTTTGTTTTGTAACTACCTAAATATATTATTGTGTATGATAATCTTCTGTAGTTGGTTCTATTCTGCCAGATTAATAACATTGGCAGAGGGGTTGTACTTTATGCAAACTTTTTATTTCTTTCAGATCCTAGCTCCATGCTCTGTATACACTTAATACATATTCTTTCAATTGAATTGATATGCAATATAAAACATAAACTGTAGAAAGGAATCAATATAAAGCTTAGAAATATTGGATACAAAATAAACTTTAGAAAGGAATCACATACAAAAAAAATGTTCTTTTCATTATTACAAATCTCCTAAGCTTCCTGGGCTTCTGTTTCCTGATCTTGACTACTCCACAAAATTGACATCATACTTGGGTTGAGTCCTTACAACTTAGCTGCCACCTCATGGCCTAGGTGTAACATGTGAATCTGTACTCTTTACATAATATCTCATTAGAATTCACTGGTGTGCTTTCCATTAACAACTAGTCATTAATTACAATTTGCTCTCACCAAGCATGGTGACATAATAATAACAAAAGCTACAAAATGCCCAGTTCCCATCCCCATAAACACAAGGTGTACTATTCCACTATGACACACAGCATCTGTAGAAAGAGTTGGCACGTATTTGGTAGTAAGGCACACACCTAGGGAATAAATGTAATTAAGAATATTTGCTATTACTGTACTACTACAGGATCTAAAAATCCTTTCTCTTTGAATGTCACTCTCAAAATGTTTCATTCTTGAAATGTGCTCAAATGATCTCTGAGATTCAGCTCTTCTCCACAGCTCTATTGATAGAGCTAGCTTTCTTTTCAAGGAACATCTGTTCCTTGAGATGTTTTTTGATCTCTCTTAAACAGATTTTCTAATCATTAGGTAAGACCTCTTTCTGGGCAAATTTCTCTATAGCTAGATGCCATGGCTAATTATTAAATAAAGAAGTTGGAATTTCTCCAGCAATAGTCTCCTCTAAAGGCAACTCCTGGTCTTCTATTTACTCTCAAAACTGCCAAATTTTCAGCAGGTTTGACGGATATTTATTCCAATGAATAATATTGTCCCTTTTGATTTACTCAGAGAAAACAGTTCACATTATGCAGAGGGAGCATTGCTTGCTATTTGTATCTTTGCTTAGGTTTTCCCTCATAACTAGCTTACTCTCTCACATTTCATGTTGGACTCAGGTAATCCATTGCTTCCTAACTCCTTGTTACTTTTAATATCTATACTTTTTTTCTATGAATATATCAACTGTGATTGGGGGTGGGGTCAAATAATCTATCTTCCTTAATATAAAATAAAGAGATTGAAGAAAAATGTTCTATACGTTTTCTTCACACTATAAAAATAAGATTCTATTAAATGACATTTACTGCATGAAGCTTTATGATTTAGAGAACATGTTAGACAAGTTAATGGAAAGGAAGCACAAAAAAAGAGACTAACGAAAGGAAAGGAAATAAACTAGTAGTTTTGTAATGAGAATTTTTTTGTTGCAAAGGGTGAATCTTTTGTGAGGGGAGAAGGTCAAAGGGAGAGTCTGTTAAAGGAAAGATTTCTTATGAGAATCCAATTCATAGGCAACATTAACAGATGTCCTGGTGGGAATTATGTGGAAGGAAACCTCATTATATAGTCAATTAGGATAAATTCAAGGGACACAGACTCATTAATTCACATCCCCAAAACTAATTTGACATAAGTTTAATATCAATTACCAAGTTGAATTATATTCCAGGAGAAAATAATTAGGACATTTGATGGGTTTTTGTAGCGGCTGCTTAAGTCATTATTTAAAGCAAGGTATTTTTACCTGTGGTCTATGGATAGATATCAGAGGGTCTATGAACTTGAATGTGGGGGATACATCTTTATTTTCTCTAATTTCTAATTAAAATTCAGTAGTTTTTAAAAAAATTTAAAAATTTTATTTTGAAAAGGGAGTCTATATGTTTAACCAGGATGCCAAAGGGGCCTATGACACATAAAAAAAATAGTTTTAAGAATACTTTACTTAAATGAATGAATTTATCAAGAAAGAAGATATTTTAATATGATATGGTTAAAGAAATTGTCTTGATACTGTTGATAGTGGCAAATTATATAGGGGACAAAGTGTGAAGCATTATTATGGATTTGAACTGTAGTGAACAAGACTAATAATTTGACATTTTCTTAGGAGCAGAGAAGGATTAAAATTAGTATGGAACCCAGACACAATTGGACTATTTATAACATTCCTTAAAAATAATGTCATTAACTCAGGTATGAAGAGTAAGTATATAACTATACTTTATTAAAAAAGAAAGCATCATGGAAAAGAAAGAACACCAATTAAAGTATTCTGGCATAGTTAATACACCTATATAAATCCTGTTTATGCCCTCTAAGATAGACTCAGAAGGCTCTTGAGTCAAAGAAAATTAAATCCTTTCCTCAAGCTTTAATCCCTTTGTAGTTTTGCCTACTTTAAGGTACAGTCGGTTAAAAAGCATTCATTGTCTACTATATGTCAGTGCTAAGTACTGTGCTAAGGACTGAGGATATAAAGAAAAATGAAAGACAGGAATCTCAGAAACTCACAATTCAATGGGAGAGAAAACTTGTGAACAACTATGTTAAAAGAAGATCTACATAAGATAAAACAAAAATAATCAACAGAGGGAAGATACTATCATTAAGAGATTCTTCTAGGCAGACATCCTTAAAAGTTATCAGTTGGCAGCAGATTGCACTGATGAGTTTCCTTATCAGAGAACTACATGGTTATTCCTTTAAGTGTCTGAGATCACATTTGAACTCAGGTCCTCCTGACTCCAGGACTGGTGCTCTATCCACTGCACCACCTAGCTGCCCCTAAGGCAGTATTTGTGAAGCACTTTACAATCTTTAATATGCTCTATATGGTATACATTAGGCTTTTTAGAGCATGTTATATGCTATAAAATGAGATTTTAAGGGGGATGGGGTTTGTATTTATGTTCATGCAAAAAAGCTTAGTTCCTGAAGACCTCAAATGACATCATTAGATTTTCTAGAAAAATAGTTTTCTAACATGGACTCTGAAATTTGTCATGCCATGGGATGGGAAAGGAGGAAGGTAAATCAAACTATTTATGGTAGGTAGGTGGAATAGTGGATAGGGTGCTAGGCCTGAAATTAGAAAGTCTCATATTCTTGAGTTAAAAACTTAGTAGTTGTGTAACTGAAATCAAAACTCCAGTTTTGCTTATTTATAAAATGATCTGGAGAAGAAATGGAAGCCAGTTGGCCACTTTGCCAAGGAAACCCCAAGAGGGTTACAAAGAGAGGGATACAACTGAAATTCCTCAAAAACAAAAGAATCAAACTGTGTATTGTTCATCTCTTCAATTTACCTCTTTAACATAGAGAAAAAATCTGATTAAAATAAACATCAAGGAAAATCTTCATAAATACAGGCTATATTATAAGAGGTTTTAGGGATGGGCACCACAAAGCCCAAGGGAATTACCCAAGATACTGTAAGTTGCTTGCTGATAAAAATTATATTGTATGTGCTTTTTGTAATTATAGCTAGTGCTTCTTCCTTCTGAAACTGCTTCAGGGCCTCATAGAAGGGAAGGACCTAGATTATTCTCCCTATTTGCCAAATCCTAAGTGGCAGGCTGCCTAGGGCAGGAATCTGATGAGACTTTAGCAAAACTCTAATTAACCTGTGCCTCATCATTATTCATGACAGTACTTCTTTGGGTTATGATTTTTTTTAATATTAAGGCCAAAATAGTCAATACTTTTTATTTTAAAGTTATTAAATTTCATTGTATAGTCTCATAAGAAAAGAACTGTTGTAATAGACCATATATTCAATGGGAATTGATGTGTTCTCTTAGATGTATATATAGGTTCCCTTTTGCATTGGAAATAAAAAAAGAGGAAAATTGATAATTGCATGCAACTAGATGATTGGTGCACTAACCTGGCATTTTTTGTTGCTTTAGTAACAGAGAATTATCAAAAGATGGAGGAAGCAGCATACTTTCATTTGATCTGTGTCTTGTACCTATTCATTTTAAACTCCCTTTAAAATTTTTTTAAATTAATTTATTCCTCCCTTTCCCTTTCTCCCAGTTGCATTCCTCTTTCTCATTCCTTAATTTTATTTTATTTTTTAAAATATCATCCCTTCATATTCAACTAAAATGTGGATTTTTTGAGCCAATTAAAAAAAAACAATTAACCAATAAGCATTTATTAAGTGCCTATTTCTTTCCAAGCACTGTGCTAGGCACTATTTCATTTATGCCTTTGTATCTCCATATAAAGACATGAATAAAATAATACTTGACATAAAAGACTTTACATTCTATATGGATAGCCAACATAACCATAAAACTCTACTGAAATAGTTCAATATTAAAATATCTTGGAACTATAAACATGAAATGGCCTTTCTTAAGAGTTATCTTACTAGGAATAGTGAGTGATATCATTCATTGTTACTGAATTTTAACAATAATTATATTTAGGCTATATATTTAAAATTGTTTTAACAAATGTAAAATGATATAAAATTGCTCTACATACATTATCTGTTCATCTATATCTATATTTATGTTATCAACATCTCAAGCAATTTCATTTTTCACCTTTGATTTTGTCCTGAGCCAAGGATAAGCTAGAAATATGATAGATTTCAGGGAGGTTATACAAACTAACCCAATTTACTCACACAAACATAAGAAAGTATGATTTACTTGTGAAATATTTTAACTTACTTGTTTCTACATGTTAGGAACTCTAGACAAGTTCTAATAATAGAAATTGCTTATTTAATGAATATATTTGCTAAAGCTCAAAAGTATATTTTAGTTATACAAAATCTTTAAATTCTATCATTTTAAAAGTTTAAATATGAAATTTATGGAAAAAGTTAAGTCCACATGGAAATAATCTTGGAGATAAAAAATTAATATTTGTCTTTTGTCATCCTTATCTGTCAATAAAATTATGAAATGATGAAACCCAATTCAGGGGGAGAGGGGAGGCATAGCCCTCCCCATGCTGACTCAAGTATATATACTTAACTTTTAGTGACCATTCAAGTTCTGAAGCTATATTAAAAATTTAAAAAGCATGACCTTTGTATGATTGCTTCATATTTTGTTTTTATAATTTTATTTAAAAAATTTTTAAAGATTGTTTCAAATTCTCTCCCTCACATCCCTCTTTTTGCTCAATGAGAAGTCAAGCAATATATCAATTATATACATGAAATCATAAAAAACAAACTTCTAAAATAGTCATATAGCACCAAAAAAACCCAAAATTTAAGTGAGAAACCTATAATTTGTACTTAGAATTTACCAGTCTTTTCTATGGTAATGGATAAAATTTTCCAATGTGATTCCTTTGGAATTTTCTTGGATCCTTATATTAATCAGAGTGGATAAATCTTTCACATTTGTTCATCATAACAACATTACTATTACTGGATATAATGAGATCCTGACTCTGCTCACTTGACTTTGCATCAATTTATACAGGTATTGCCATGATTTTTTTCCCCCTGAAACCATCTCCCCATCACTCCTTTTTTACAACAGTAGCCCATCACAATTCTATGCTACAATTTGTTTAGACATTCTTCAATTGATAGAAATTCCTCAATTCTTTGGCATAATAAAAAAACTGCCATCAACATTTATGTATTTCTTGTTGTTATTGTTGTTCTTCTTCTGCTGCTGCTTCCTTTTCCTTGATTTCCTTGGGGTAGAGTATTTTTATGTATATATACATATTATATATACATAGTATATAGTATGGTTGATGTGAATTGGTTCACATCTTGAACAACAATTTTATTACTCCTACTTTCTTTCATCTCTTGTAGCATTTTTCATTTCTGATAGGTGTGAGGTGGCACCTCAGAGTTATTTTAATTTGAACATTTCCAACAATATTTATTTATAGCACTCTATACATGGCTTTGATGTCTTTTTATGAAAATTGACTAATTAACTGTTTGTATCCATTGACAATTTATCTATTGGGAAAAGGCTATTTAAAAAAAATAAATTTGGCCCAGTTCTTCATTTGTTTGAGAAAAATAAGGCCTTTATGAAAGAAACTTGATGTAGAATTTTTTTATCTTATTTTGTTATACATGGTACTTTTTTTTTTTTTTTTTTTTTTTTTTTGCTGAGGCAATTGGGGTTAAGTGACTTGCCCAGGGTATCACACAGGAAGTGTTATGTATCTGAGGTCATATTTGAACTCAGGTCCTCCTGAATTCAGGGCTGGTGCTCTATCCACTACACCACCTAGCTGCCCCATCCATGGTATTTTTTAATCAAAATATAGTTACCTGATTTCTCCCTTTTAATTTGGTCTATTTTTGCTTTTGCTTTGTCTGAGATGATGATTAGTACTCTTGTGGTTTTATTTTTTAAATATTTTATACTGAAGCATAATAGATTGCTCCATTTCCTTATTTTAACTCTTTTTGTGTGTCTGTTTTCAATACATCTCTTGCAAAGAACATATTATTGGATTCTGAATTCTAATTCATTCTGCTGTTTATTTACATTTTATGGGCGATGAGCTCATTCCATCATTTATAGTTATGATTACTAATAGTGCATTTTCTTCTTCCATCTTTTTTCTTCTGTTTTTCCTCTCTCTCTCTCTCCGTCTCTATCTGTCTCTGTCTCTCTGTCTCTCTCTCTCTTTCTGTATAAACATGCACACACAGAGACATATCCTATCTCTCCTCAAAAATCTACTTTTTCACCGCTGGCCAACTGGCTTCCTTCATATGTCTTCCTATTTATCATCCCCCTTTCCTTATTCTTAATTTTTCCTCTAGAAATCTTATTTTATTTAACTCTCATGAATTTTTATTTGGTTCATAATCAAATTAGCATTTTACTTTGAGACTTTAGGTGCAGTTGTTTCACACTGTTATTTCCTTCTGAATTTGCATTTTGGTCTTTCCTGTCACCATAATAACATTTTCAAGTCAAGTTCTTTTTTATTGTTGTTGTTTTTTGCTCATTTTCCCAGATTCTTTCTTTACTTTGAACTTCATGTTAAAGTTGGACTCTGCTCACCTGGAATTAAAGAGGAACCATTCCAAATTCTAGCTTTATTGTGCTGCTGTTTCCAAAGCTAGTTCTGGATGGAGGTTTGGCAGTTTTCAGTTTTTCTACAGTGGTGTGATTCAGGGAGAGGTGTGGTCACTGGTCTCCTAGTCTGTGTTCTGGCCTTTACCCAGAAAGGGGCCCCGATCTCCTCCAGCTGCAAATACTAGTACTATTCTTAGATCTGGAACTATTATCAGGTCTCCTACACTCTTCTCTGCCTGGAATCTGTGGCCAGAGCCCCTGGTTTTTTTTGAGTGCTCCTTTCCATCTTTTAAGTGTTACACAGTATCTCTGGGTTGAGAGCTCCTGAAACTGCTACTATTAATGCTGTAGCTGCTATAGCTGTCACAGTTGCCTCCTAAATGCCAAATATGCTCTGGACTGACTCCCACTTTGATGTCACAGACCTCTCTTGCAAAAAAGCATGACCTTTAAATATGTGTTATATTTGGGCATTTTCCCACAGAATCAATTCTTTTGGCAGATCCTGAGTTATTTTAAGAATTATGTCCCCATGTGTTTGTACTTTCAGATTTACTCATCTCTACCTCTAAGACATAAAAGACAGATGAATTGCTAGTGTTTTTTAAAATAATATTCTTATTTTCAAGAAATCTTTATTGACCTTTAAAATAGATCCCCATTTGTCTTTAGCATAATTACTATTTGTCATTTTTGCTTTTGAAAGTATAGCAATATTTACTGTATTAATTAATATCTCCTTCCTTGCCTTGACCTCTTCAAATTCATAGTTCCTTTCAAGACTAAGTTTTGGCATCATGAAATTTTTGTTTATCTGCTAAACTGCAATTGTATCCTCCCAAAAAATTAGCTTTCACTATTATATATATATATGTATGTATATACATATACATACATACATATATTTATATACTTTTATATAAAGCATGTACATCTCTTCCTTCTCAATAAAATGCAAGCTGCTTGAGGGTGAGGAGTGTTTATCAATCACTTTTGTATTTCCAATGACCAGAACATAATAGGATAGGAAGAAGTACTAGATCTATGATTTCAGTAATTAATATTTCAGGTGAAGAAATGATCTCTATCAATGCAAATAAGCATTTTCTCTAAAATTTATTGCCTTATAGAATTGCCTAAAACACTAACACATGACTTGACCAGTGTTATGTGACTGAAACAGAGCTGCACTCAAATTTTCTTGATATCTAAGAAACTTTCATTATATGGAACTATTTTTATTGAGTTATTTTTTGTCATGTCTGATAATCTCTGACTACATTTGTGATGTTTTTGTCAAGAATACTAAAGTAGTTTGTCATTTTCTTTTTCAGTTCATTTTACAAATGAGGAAACTGAGGCAAGTGAAATTAAATGACTTGCTCAGAGTCACACAGCTTGTATGTGTTTGAGGATGAATTTAACTCAGTTCCTTTTGACTACAGGCCTAGTATATTATTCACTATGCCCCCTAGCTGCCCCAACAAATATCCAGAGCCAAATAAATTAAAAGAACACAAAAAAAGTCATTTCTCATTTTGAGTATGTACTGATAGAGAGAGTGAGTGGTGCCCCATATGTGTAGTGAGAATTCCACATGTAAGGAAAGGGTTACCTTGTGTGAGCATATATGTGTCTAGTCTCTTTTTTTTTTTTTTTTCCAAGGAAGACTTTTATTCCTGCCAGGAAGAAAAATAGGAGGTTGGGCAGAAATAATGACTCTGGATTCCCTGGAAAGAGGGAACTTGGCTAAAAGTATATCTTTCTGTCCCCTAAAATATTATTAATCTAGAGAAAATGATCAGAATCTAGCCTTTGATCACTTTGTCAGTTTGGAAGCAAGATGAACCTCAAAGCTCTGAAAAAAATGCAAATCAAAAAGGGAAAGAAGGAGAATCCTCAAAGACAAACTTTACTTATTTACCATTTTTCTTCAGGTCAACCTTCAGATCAACTTTGAGTCTTTTGTTGAGCAAAAAATGTTCTGAATAAATGAGGGACTTCCTACCCTACCCCAGATGATGTTCCATAACTAATCCTGGAATAAAAATACCACTCACCATTTTGATCAAGGGAATGTTATGAGTTTCCTTTTTTTATTCTCCTGAGCTGGCCCTTGTTTGCCTTGCTGCAGTCTCAAAAAGTTTAAGTAAATGAATAGGCCATTATAAAATCTCCTTACAAATTATTATTCATAATAGGGTTTTGCTTGCTTCTTTTTTGAAGTGATATCTTTTCCAGTGATATATGTAAAAGTGTGCCAACAAGAGTTCAGGAGAATAAAAAAAGTCCTTATGTGAGGATTATCCTTCTTCTTTCCCTTTTTAATTTGTATTTTTTTCTTCCCAGTTAGTAGCCCAGATTTTCATCATTCTGAGATTCCCAACTTTGAGCTATTATAAGGTCTGACATTCTTCCTCCCTTCTATAATCAAAATTTAGTTGATTTTTAACTAGTTCTATTAAAGTCCTTATAATGGAATAATGTTAATTCCATAAATGTATCTACTGTAGTCAGATTAAAAATAAAATAGGAGCTTTTAATAATTATATCTTCAGGTTTTGCTATACCAGTGGTACTATTATTTAATCAGGGATCTCTAATATTTCAGAGGGCAGAGGGTATAGGACATACAATTTCTTGAGAACGTTATATCTCCAGACTTCTAATTTTTGTGGGGTTTGATGGGGAAAAGAAGTGGGAAGAAATAGCTTATCCATTAAAAACACCCCCCCCCCAAATTGTTCTTTATCCTTTCTTTCTCCAGAACTATTTTTCTGGTACCTGTAAATATAATTCTGCCAGTCTCTTTGTACTTTATAATTGTGATAATAATATTAATTAACTAAAGTCGGTGTCAATATTATCTTCTATCAGCTTCTATATTGTTTATCTGAAATATATTTGAGTATAAACATAAAAGACATTCCAAGACAGGAACATCATTGATTTTTATACACCATATAGGTTCTCAGAAGTGGTAAAACCACATGGGACACCAGGCCCATGCCTACATATCTTAATATAATTAATTTATTTTGGAAAAATGAAACAAGAAAAAGTTTAATTGCTAAGATGAATTCCTTATATTTTCAAACAATATTGAAAGCTTCATAATCTTTTATTTGTGCATACTGTTTCATTGAATATGTTAATCAACAAGGCAGTGGTTTAGTGATTTGTTAGAATTATTGTTTTCCACTAGGTGGATTTAAAAATTTTATGTGATTTTATGATGAGATGGAGAAAAAGCCTAATTGCTTTTAAACTAATTGCTATTAAAAACATTACAAAACAAAAACAAAGAAGAAACTTTTCCAAACATAATAAAAAGTATATTTCTAGAACAAGCAAATAAAAAAAACAGAAACAGTAAAGCCCCCACATGCCATGAAAAAAAAAATAAAAAAAAGGAACCTTTCCCAATAAGTACATATATAAAGTAAGGATGTTTCCCTTCACTATTGTTTTTTGATGTTCTTTAAATACAATTGATAGAAATAAAACTATAGAAAGAAAATCAAGGGTAAGCCATAGACGAAAAAGTTGCAAAATTATCCTTATTTTTGATGGCATATCATTTTGTCTCAAGTAAATTCAATATGGGTAAACTGAAGGATATTCTCTGAGCAAATTTTGTTATGTAATAGAAAGGCATATAATTCTTAACAAAGAAAGCCAAAATGGCCACCTTAGTAAAGCCAGTGACCTAAATGAGAAGGGGAGAACCATTTTTATTGACAGAAAGAAAGAAGGAAGTCTTGGTTGTTATGCAACCCTATGGTAGCTATAAAAAGAAAAGTGGGTTGGCATGTAGTTAAGACTAATTGCACTTCTCTCTGGTAATTAGGAAATATTAATAATTGTTTTATTGGATTCATCTGTCTCTTATAATTTTTGTTTCAGGATCAATACCACCAGAGGCCAAAGGACAGGAAAGGATAGATGACATATTTTTTTGGGAGACATAGCACCAGGTTGAACTTGTTGAGACTTAAAATAACAGGTATCTCAGAGCCTAATGGTATGAAAGGTATGAGACAACAGGTATAAGAGGTAACAGCTTCTTGTTGTTATACCTTCAAACTAATTTGGAGGGGGAGCTATGCTCCTGAATTTAACCAAAGGATGTCAAAATGTAGTTTGAGCATTTATATAAAATGGAGCAGAATAGGCTCAATTATTAAATGATACAGAATAAGTTTAATTTCTTCCATTGACTCAGAAAATTCTAGAAAACCAATAAAAAACCTAATTGAGGAAATTGACAACTTCAGTAACAAAGCTGCAAAATGATTACAAAAATCCCCAAAATATTTCTATTTGTAATAACAAAATGCAGAATAAAGTAATAGAAAGGGAAATTTTATTAAAAACTACTAAAGAATACATCAAATAGATTGTAGTAAATCCACCAAAAATTCACTCAAGATCTATATAGATTTGACTACAAAACACTCAGAGAAATAAAGGATGAAAATTAATTAAAGAGATGTTTGGTGCTCATGGCTGTAAGTATTCTTCATCCATTTCTCCTATATGGATTGTTGGAAAAAACTGAACACATATGTCAAGATCATACATTATTTCCTGAAAGTTATAGTGATAGTAAACTTTATTTAATGGTCTGTTTTTTAGCATCAAATAATGCATAAGGCAAAAAGATATTCTTATCATGTTATAAAAATACAAACGTTTGTGTTTATCACCATAATGCAGTACATCTATGGAAATGGAAAAGGTATTCCCTAGTGATTGTGGGGTCCTGATGTTTCTATTTGTAGATGATACTGTGCAAATTGCATCAAATCACAGAACACTACAAAGCCTCCTTAAATTGATTACATGTGTGAAATGTGGACTCATGAAAAGGAAAAGAAAGAAGGTTGTAAATCAAACTAGTTTCACTTTTTATGGGTTTAAAATGTGAATTTGTATCAAAGACAATTACAAACATATTACCCAGAAGGATTCAGTATTGTGTAATAAAAATTCAATAATAATATTTCAATCTGTTTGGAAAGTTGTTTTTCAATAGTTTCAATAGAATCTCATATGTGTGTCTTTTTCACCAAGAATCATTAATATTGTTTTGATCAGTGTTTTCCAACACAGAACTATGCTAGGAATTGCTAAGATTTTAAAGTCTCTAAAATCAAACATTGTCTCTTTCTGCTTCAATGTACAAAGATTCTTCTCAGATCAGATCTGGAGACTGTAAGAAACAAGAAACAGAAAGGAGAAGGAGAAGGAGGTTTTAGGACTTTTTGTTTGTTTGAACTTTATAATTTTTATTAAATACTATAGGAAGGTAGTGTTTTGTGTAAGGGAATTTTTTCCCTTGAAAATTAAGGATAATTTAAGTTATGATAAAATTTTTAAAAATCTCTTAAAATATTAAGTATCAATCTAGTATACCACAAAAGCTTCCCTTATTTAAAGAATCATGATTTATAATTTGAGATTTATAAAATTAATAAAATTAGATAATGGATTTAATTTATAAAATTATAATCTGGCAGGAATTTTAGAGGGCATTTAAGTCAATAGCCTTATATTTACAGATGAGAAAATAGAGTCTGTGAGGTAATAGATGATTTCCCCCCCTGGTGATTCAAGTAATAAATAGCAAAACCAGGCTTCAAATACAAGAACTTTGACTCTAAATCTATGTACTTTCCATAAAGTTTTGATGCCATAATATTAGACTGTAGGTTAAGAGAGTTGGGTTCATTCTTGTCTTTGACACTGTGTTACATTGGGCATTAGGATTTGCCAATGATTAGAATGGATACCAAATTTTTCATCAGTCAGAGTTTAATGCAGATATAAAATTTTATGTTTCTTCTATGTTTGGGTTACATACTGGCACTATAGACATAAACCTATTTTAAATTGAAAGACAAAGTATGGCACTATAGCATAAACCTATTTTAAATTGAAAATATTTTTTTAAAGGAAAAGGAATACCGATAGGGCTGAATCAAACATCAAAGGGCATCAGGAATGAAGAAACTTCTTGTGGCCCTGTAGGGAGAAGTAGAAAGTAATCACAAATAGTAAGGGAATTCCTGAGATTGGGAAAATGTAGAACAATTCTGTACATTTTGGGAGTACTTAAAGAAAAAATAGCATTGATGATAGAATCTTTACCATCTAGAGCATATATATTCTTGAGGGTAGGGGTTATTTTGTTCCTGACTTTATATTTTTAAGGCCCAGGAAAGTGTCCAATCCATAGTTGGCACTTACTACTAATACTTATTAAATTTAATTGAAATGAAATATAATTCGTTTGTTAGGAGCTTAGTATTTTTTTGATGGCAGACTGGGTAGAGTGCTAGAATTGGAGTTAGAAGACGTGAGTTTAATCCCAGCCTCAGACACTTACTAGCTGTGTGACTCTAGGCAAAACATTTAACTTGTTTGCCTCAGTTTTTCATCTGCAAAATGAACATAATAATGACACCTACTTCTCAGGGTTACCGTGAGGATCAAATGAGATAATGGTTGTAAAGTGTTCAGCATGGTACTTGGCACATAATAAGTGCTATATAAATAATTAACTAATTATTATTGCATTTGGCTTATGAACTGTTTGTCTCAGGGAATCTCTTTTTTATAATGTTTTAATTTTTTCTCAATTACATGTAAAAATTAATTTTTCATTAATGTTTTATCTTTTTTGAGTTCCAAATTCCCTATCTAAATCTTTTCCCATCTCCCTCTTTGAGAAGGCAAACAACTCGCAAAAACTATTTCCATGCTAACAAAGTTGCAAAAGAGAACACAGAAAAGAGAAAGAAAAAGAAATTTAGAAAGTAAAATGAGTAAAACCAAGAGAACATTGTACACAGCAATAACAAGATTATGTAATAATCAGTCCTGATGGACTTGGCTCTTTTCAACAATGAGGTGAGTCAGGTCAGTTCTAATGAACTGGTGATGGAGAGAACCATCTGCACACATAGAGGACTATGGGGACTCTATGTGAATCATAACATAGTATTTTCACTTTTTTATTGTCGTTTGCTTGCATTTTGTTTTCTTTCTCTTTTTTTCATTTTTGATCTGAGTTTTCTTGTGCAACATGATCATTGTGGAAATATGTATAGAAGAATTGCACATTTAATTTATATTGGATTACTTGCCTTTTAGGGGAGGGGTGGAGGAAAGGGAGGGAGAAAAAAAACTGGAACACAAGATTTTGCAAAGGTGAATGTTGAAAACTGTTTATGCATATATTTTGAAAATAGAAAAAACTTTTAAAAACAGGAATCTTGGGCCTAGAACACTGAGAGGATAAATGACTTAGAAACTAAGATCCCATAGCCAGTATGTATCTTCAAAGGAATGTGAATCCAAGTCTTTCTGGTTCAAAGGTTCAGATGCCTGTCTTTTTCTAGGATAATGTTATATAATATTACATATAATGTGTTATTATTTATTACTACTTATATAATAAGAGGAAGAAATGATTATTTATTAATTATATATTATATATAATGTTACATATATGTTATATATAATAATATATGTCTATATCTTATTCCAGGGTAATATAATATTATATATTATATGTATATCATTACATATATGAAACATTTTTATTACAAATTAGACTTAACTTTGAGCCTAGTTAGCAAAGAAATGTTCATTTCATTCCGCCTTTCCCAGAAGGCAGTATTTAGGTCTTGATAAACAAATAGACAATACTACATAAGAAGCCTGAGTAGCCTGGAATAGAGTTGTGAAATTGGGTGAAGGTAGTATTCATGTTTCCCTCAGATTCACTTCCCCTAAGCAATCTGCTTACTTTATATGCTCAGGAAGCCAAATATTTGATCTATATCTCAGGTACTTGGCATATCATATATATCATAGCTCCTATACTTAGTTTATTTTCAGTATACTTTGCCACAATGCAAACAGCACTTTGCCTAAAAGACTTGGAAACTCTTGCCATGCCTGAGCGTTACTTCCCTGTTCCCTCCCAGTAGCCCACAGAAAAGTGTGTTCTTTCCTGCTGAGCATGCCTATTTCATTGGTATACATCATATTATAAACCTAGTACTTATCACACCTGTCTTAGGAAATATTTTCAAGTACAAACAATATTCTATTTTTAAAGTAGAAATGAATGGGTAAATGTAATTCTTTTTACAGCTCTCTTTTTCAGATTATAAATTTGCTTACATATCACCCTCCTTGTACCATCTTATAAACTTGGATTTACAATACTATTTCTTGGGAAGTTTGTTTCCTGATAAGTACTATGATTACAATTTAGATATCTGCTACAAAGTAAATAACATTGTCTTGGATTTTAGTTGTATGGAATGATCTGCCACATTCTAGTCATATTAATTCATTTTGTATTCAATCTAGTAGATTATGACTAACCGAATGGGATTTTTAAGCTAAAAATAAAACCATATAGCAAGTGATCATAATATAAAATTAGATGTTAACCTAATTAAGGAACCTAGAACCATTACTTCTAAGTCTCCTCATTGTTGTGGTTGTTGTTTTGGGATTTTTTTTTCCTTTGGTGGAAGACATTACTGTATCTTGATGCTCCTCTTACCTATTCAACTCCTTTTTTAAATTTATTTTATTAGATCCTGCCCTTTTTAAAATGGGTGTCCCAAGACTCTGTCATAAGACTTTTTATTTTCTCTCTCTACAACTTCTCAGCAGTCACATCACCTCTTATGGGTTCAGTTCAACTCTACTCTAGTCTGGGTAGGTTGGTGGCACAGTAGGTTAGGAAGATCTGAGTTCAAATTTGGCCTTAAATACTTATTAGCTGTGTGACCTTGGGCAAGTCTTTTAAGCCTGTTTGCCTTAGTTTCCTCATTTGTAAAGTGAGTTGGAGAAGGAAATGATAAATTACTCCAGAATCTTTGCCAAGAAAACCCCAAAAGGAGTCATGAAGAAATGTTCATGACTGAAAAATGACTCAACAACAAAATAAAAACCCTTGTCTCTTACCTGAGCTGTATATCAGATCTATATCAACAATTGCTCTTAGTATATATCATATGGTTGTACCATATGCATCTGAAATTCAACATGTCTAAAACAGAACTCATTCATTAGCTTTTTAAAATCCACTCATCCTAAACTTTCCTGTTTTTGTTGAGGAAACCACTATAATCCTAATCACCCAAGTTATAAATACAGAAATATTCAAAACCACTCCCTCACTTCTATATCCAATAACAAACATTAAGTATTGACCATGCATTAGGCCTTATGCTAGATGATGACTATTCAAAAACAACATTCAAAGCATTTTAAAGTTAAACAAATGCATAAAATTCTTAAAATAATATCTATGCCTCTAAAATCTATTAAAATTATTATAACATCTGTGACTGGCTTTTGAGCTGTACTATGGAATTCTTCAGTTTCTTTTGTGAATTCAACATAAATGCCTTAACATTTCTTTCCCAAATAGGTTACTGTATTCTGCCCCCCCCCACACCCCAGTAATGTAAAGGAGCAAGGCAAATTGAAATTGTTACAGAGATAACAGAAGCTGTGCTATCCAAGAATCCTATTTAAATAAGCTAGGATTAATGTTAGAAAAATAATTATATGCATGTTGCTAATACCTAAATTATTTTATTAAAGAAGAAAAAGTCATGTAATTAAATATAAATTAAGTATGAATTATATACCTTAGAGTTTTTCTAAATTATAAGACTCTAGGATCACAGATGCTTAACTAGAAGGGATTTTAAAGTTGAACTAGTACAACCCTCTTCACTTTGGAAATGAGAGAATTGAGGCCTATAAAGGATAAGTAGCTTACCCAAATATAAGAGATAGTAAGAGGAGCAGCTAACATTCAAATCCAAGTTCTCTGATTCTAAATTTAAAACACTTTCCACAAAATCAGAAAATCTTTATGATTTTATTTTGTTGAGGAAATCAGGAAATTAGCTTACTTACTCAGATCATATAGCTAGTAAGTATCAATGGTGTGAGGCTGGATTTGAACTCAGGTCCTCCTCATTCTAGTACTGGTGCTCTATCCACTGCATCACCTTGCTGTCCCAAAATCCTTATGATTTAAGTCTCCAAATTTCATTACTCAACATGATAATTGCCATTACATTTTCTCAGCAATGGAATCATTATAACATCAGTGATAGGGCATGTTTAATCAAAGCAACATGTTTGGATTTGTTATCCTTGAACACCCTCAAGTGATGCTAGAACAGAAGTGCAGTTAGGAACAGCCTGTTTATCTTCCTGTATTATTTTCCTCTTCCTTCCCTTGGAGAGAACTTCCTCAGGCAAGAAGTACTATAGGATTCTCCATTGTGATGAAAAGGAGCAACTCCATACTCCCCTTTCCATCCCCATTCTCACAAGGACTGGGAAAAAATCATTTGTCTCCTTACTTTTCATAATCATATTCTATTCTTTAATCTTTTGCCACACTAGTTCATATATTTATCTGCTCTCATCTGAACTATTGAAAAATAAATTCTTAAGAGAACTCCCTGATTTTAGTATCTCCTTGCTACAATTAATATTGCTGAAATATTATTCCTGCATCATATGCCTAAGTTACCACTTAGCTTTAAAAATCAGGTTTTTTTTTTCTTTAAACATTCATTCGTTTATTTTTTACAAGCAATTATCATCTCTCCTCTTCTCTATTTTCCTCAGTTAAAAAACAAGCAAATAAACCCTTATGAAAATTATGGATAGTCCAACAATACAAAAATGTATGGCCAATGTATGGACTTGTCCAAAAATGTATTTTTAAATTTTCATTTTAAGTGCGTCTTCTCCTTAGAAAAAAAGGGTAGTGTGCTTCATGTTTGGACTAGGGGTTTAGCATTCCTTTGAATCAGGAGTTCTTATAGCAGAAACAAACTGTATATAATTTAAAAACTATAAAAGTTTTTATAATTACCTTACAATTTAACTGTTTTCTTTTATAATCCTATGAAATTTATTTTATGTTCAAAAATACTTTTCTCAAAGAGGGTCCATAGGCTTCATCAGAATGCCAAAAAGGACTGTATCATAAACACACACACACACACACACACACACACACACAATTAAGAATTCCTTTTCTAGATGGCTCCAGTGACTCTCAATTGCTTCTAGACAAAGATAAAAAAAACTTGATAATCTTGCCCCACCTACTTATAGAGTTATTTCACTTGATTCTTATTATTCATTCTATATTCCAGCCAAAGTGAACAATTTAGTACTGTATCTTTCATCACTTTATTTTTGTACTTCTTTCTTATATGTTTGCAATGCAAGCCCTTATGAACTCTGATTTAGAATTCATAGCTTCCTATAAAGTTCAATTTGGATTCAACTTGCATGATATCTCCTATGTGAAGACTTGATCAATCTATTCTCAAATTTCCATTCAGTTATGATATGTATTTATAGTACATCTGTATTTATACTATACATTTCAGTAGGATGAAAAACTCCTTGGTGGCATAGACTGGTTTTATTTGTTTTTCCCCCACTCTATTCTGAAAGATTTGCTGATTCAGTTTTTTAATAGTTGAATTGAACTGACTAACTAAATATCAATTCTTTACATAATTTTTAGAATAATTTATGAAATGGATGATTTTTGAGCAATTAAAAAGGACACAATGATAGCTGAGAACAAGTCATACTAAACCAATCATATTTCCTCTTATGATAGAAATGTTAAACTCTAATAGTAGAGAAATTATATATATATGTAGAATATATAAATATATATATAATTTCAGTGAAAGTTTTTCAGTTAAAATAATTGTTTTTAAAAGAATTGTTTAGGTTTTTAGACAGCAATTTTTGTGTTCAGTGATAATAATTCCTAGATTATAACCTCAATAACACACACACACAAACTTTAAACAAAGAAATTTACTTATTAAACATAGAAATGAGTAAAATAGATGTTGACTATTGTGAGAAGATTTGATTCTAAAACTGATAACCTTAAAATCCACTTATACATCAAGCATCTAAAGGAAAAAGAAATTGAATTTCACATGTGTGTGTATGTGTGTGTGTAAGAGACAGAGACAGAGACAGAGACACAGAAAGAGACACAGAGAGACACAGAGAGAAACAGACAGACAGACAGACACAGAGACAGAAACAGAGGCAGAGGCAGAGAAAGAATTAGAGGGTCTTTTCCCCAAAGTCAGGGAATATCTTCATGTAATCACGACATGGGTCACACTAGTGTACTGCATTCTTCCAGATATAAAGTGTCACTTTATCTGTAGAAGAGAGAAATACTTTACTAGATACTAATAATGTAAGGGACTGTATCATATGATACAGTACAAAAAAGAGAATGAAATACTGATTTGTCCTGCTCTCAAACATTTGAAAGGACCTAAATGTGCTTACATATTAACATTGGTGGTGAATGAATGGCAATCTTTAATTATGGAATGAGGTTTACAGTGATCAGCAATTTGGAATATTTCTTCAGTTTCAATGATACTAGAGAATAGAGAGCCCCAGTTCTGATGTATAAAATGGCATCTTCTCAATCCATTTATATTACATGAAGTGCCCACTTTCTGGAATTTCTGATCCATCTTTGACTTCATGCATTCAGCTTGGCTAAATACCAAGTTTCATTTAGATATACCAGATATTTATGAATCATAGCATTTTAATTCTTGAAGGAAAATTAGAGAATATTTTATTCAGTTCTCTGATTTTAAAGATGAGGAAGCTGAGTCCAGATAAATAGGTTTTTTGGTTTTTTTTTTTTTTTAAGATTACCTAATTGAGCTTTAGACAGAATTCTTTTAGCCTTCTGTATTATTAGTAATCTGACAAAGTCTCTTATGAGATCCTTATGGCTCAGACAGATGCAAGTTGGTTGAATTCATGGTTCCATGATTCAAAATAGATTGGAGTCACCTTATTTGAAGGTGTTGATTAATGGATTAATATTAATATAGAAGAGCAACTATAATGTGTTGCCACAGGGAACTCTTTTGGTTGCTGACATATTCAAGTCTTATCAGTTGCCCAGATGAAGATAGAGAGATAATACTTAAATCTGTGAATAACATAAAACGAGAAGGAAAGCAAATATGTTGAGATGGTAGAATCAGAATCCAAAAACATTTCAACAAGCTGGGACAATGGGCTGAATCTGACAAGACGAAATGGAAAAGGAATAAATGAACATTCCTGTATTTGCATTCAAAAAGTCAGCTGAATGACTACAGATTAGGAAAAGCCAAGCTTAAAAACAGTTTGTGTGAAAAAGATTGGAGATTTAGTTGAATAAAAGCTCAACATGAGTCATAATATATTAGATTGATGTATATATAATTCAGAGATCATCTCATCCAACACTATCTGACACATTAGGAAACTGAAAAACTTTGCCTCCTGACTCCCAGCTCACTTTTCTTACCCATGAGATAAAAAAGCAGAAGTGAATGAAGCTCATACCTGGTGTGACAGAGTATTATCAAACAAAACTCCTTCTCTTTTTACCAATCCTTTGTTGACATTTTAATGATAAAGATTTGTGTTTCAATGAGTGCCTCTATTCAGGTTAAATGGCTACACTGTACTCTCAAGATATAGCTGGTTTTCTTTTGTTTTTCTTGATATGATTAATGAAAAAATTCTGTCCAAGATTTCTAAGGAATTGAGATAGGATTAATTTAAATAAAATCATTGCCAGTTATTCAAAACAAATTGTTGAACAAAAGATTTTGATAATACATGTATTTTTTGATTCCAGAGTCACCTGGGGTCCAAGATATCTGATTTAGGTCCTGGGAAATAGCACAGCACAAATTCCAAATGTAACCAGTCTTGCTAGACTACTGGCACCACGAAAGTAAAAGTTACTATGTTTAGGCCAAAAAGTGAAATAAAGAAAAGAAAAAAGTTATTTGATGCCAAAAGGCATCAATTACATACAGGGCAGGGTAGGAGAAAAGACATATTCAAGTTGGGACATAGTCTTTGTAATCATGGTTTCATCAGAAGAATTTGCTAATCAATGAACTAATCAATGAATAAAGCATTTATTAAACATCTTTTATGTGTCAGGCACTGTATTAGACCCTGGAGAAGAAAAACAAAATAAAACAATCAAAGGCAATGTCTACCCTCATAGATCTTACAAAATATCAGGGAAACCAAAATATATGTGTATAAATAAATACAAACTATATGTTGATGTGATGGGGAGGAGATTATCAACAGCTGGGGAAAAACCAAGTAATACTTAATAAGATTTTCCTAAAGTGTAGTTTTAATTATGTCACAGACAATTACTCCTACAATAAACTTCAGAGGCTCCCTATTGGCATCAGGATGAAATACAAATTTGTATTTGGCATTCATAGTTGTTCATGACCTAGCCCCTTCCTACTTTTTGGTTTTCTTACATCTTACTTTTCAGTTTACTGACAATAGCCTCTTAGATATTCCACAAAGTAGACACTTTATCTCTCAGGTTTGGAAATTTACTCTGGCTGTCTCCCATGCATGGGATGCTCTTCATCCTCCACTTTGACTAGCCTCTGATTTAACAGAAGTCTTCTCACCCTAAATTTTAACTTTCATAGGAAGCTTTCTCTAACCCTTCTTAATTTCAGTGCTTTCCCTCTATTAATTATTTCTTCTTTATTGTGTATATATTTATTATATGTTATACGCATGTCACAATATATGTAGAAATATTATATATATCACATATATGTATATATGCATAATTTCATATATATTTATTTACATGTTATCTCCTGCATTAGATTGTAAGTTCCTTGAAGAAACTGACTTTTGCCTCTTTTTTGCATTCCCAGTACTCTTAGGACAATAAATTACTAGGTTAGGACAGATAGGCACTTGATACTTGTTTGCTGATAGATTGATGTGGCACTTGAATGTTAGTTTGAGACATTTAGGTGGCACAATGGCTAGAATACTGGTCTTGAAGTGAAGAAAACCAGTTCAGATCTACTTGACACTAGTGTGACTATGGTTGATCTAATCTTTGTCTACTTCAGTTTGCTTGACTATAAAATGAAAATATAAATTTACATATAACAGTTGTTATGAGGATCAAATGGTATAATAAATATAAAGTGCTGACCACAATGCCTGGCACAAAGTAGTCACTTAATACATACATATTTACTCTCCTTCCCCCTTTGAAGGAAGTTATGGATTCTAAGAAGCAATTTTAAAAATAGTGTATTTTAAGCATAGAGAGGGAAACAGCTGAATTGCAACCTCTGCTGTCATATAGAAATGAGAGATGGGATATTAAATATGAGGAACAAGTAAACCAGTTTGGTAGAGTCCTAGAAGTAATGAAGTAGAATAACATATAGTAATCCCAAAAGTATAGATTAGACTGACTTGTTATGATCTTGAAATACCAAATAAGAAAAGGGCATTTGAGCCTATGGTAAATTGTGATGTAATAGAGCTTCTGAGAACTATAATAATTTTAGGAATATAATATTTTGTCAATTGTTTGCAGGATATTCTGGAGAAAAGAGAATTCTCAAGACAGGGAAACCAATTAGAATCAAGTGAGAGCTTATGTGATCCTGACCAAGGATGAATAGAGAGAAGGGAATGGTCACATTTTGCTGATATTTCTAATTGTCTCATTCCTCCCCAACTTTTCCAAGAAGGTGAGAAAGGGAGGAAACAAGCCCTGTTTTGTCTTGTATTCTTAGATAATTCAGCAAAAACAATTAACACATTAAAAAAAACTGCCATTATATACCATGTTCCATACCCATGGACCACACTTCCCCAACACATTTTTGCAAGGGAGTAGGGTTACTCAGCTTTCTTTTGGAGCTAACTCGTCCTTTCTAATTTCACAATATTTATGTTAGATTACTTTGTGGTTGTTCCTTCCATTTATATTGCTATAACCATTTTGAATATTGTTTTTTCTGACTTTGATTATATCACTCTAAACAAGTTCTTGTAAGTTTTGACATATTTCCCTGAATTTGTTATATTCTTGATTTCATATTGCACAGGAATATTCTATTCCATTCCTCTGATACAATTCATTTAATTATTTATAAATTGTTGGGCATTTATTTTGTTTCCGTTTTTTTTTTTTTTTTTTTTTTGCTATCACAAAAATGTTGCCAGAATATTTTGGATTATTTGGAGTTTTTTTTCTTTGGTCAAAAACCTCCTTGGTTGTAGATGCCAAATAGCATTGATAATGAAAAAGTTTCTTAGAGTTAACCTAAGGTGGAAAAAAGATACCTTATGACACATGAGTTACACCTTATGAAAGTCTTCAACAAAGGCTGAATGACCTTTTTTTGGATGTGATATAGAGGAGATTCTTTTTCAGAAATTGTTTGGATTAGATGATCATTGAAGTACCTTCCAATTACTTTTTAAGAAGATAAAGTTTTTGAGCTTGTCTAAGGGATGACACAATGGAAAAGATATTGGATTGAGAATCAGATAGTCTGAATAAAAGTCATCTTTGCCACTTACTACTTAAATAGTCTTGGCAAGGGTAAATTTGAGTTCTCTGGGCCTTAGTTTCTTATTTATAAAAGGAGGGACTAAAATGAATTGTCCTCTAACATGCCTTCCAGATCTTTGTCATTATCTTATGCTCCTATAATTCTGTGGAGCTTCAGGGATGTTATAGTTTTCTCCTTGAGTTTGTATAATAACTGAAGAGGGGTTGTAGATAACAGAAGCAACAGAGACATCAATAACTATTATTGGATATTGAGTAAGCATGATGATAGCTTCTCATTTGATTAAAAAACTTATTAATAAATAAAACTACTTATGCAAGACACAATATTAGGTACGTCTCAAAATGCAATCTTGTTTGAATATTTTGGTTGATCTATGCTCACAATGAAATGGACATTCCCTTCAAAGCTTTAGATTAAAACCTATTTGTTCTTACTCTTGCTGTGTGATTCTTTCATGCTCTCCCATACATTCATTATAGGAGGATCTATCCAGTGTGTTGAATTTCCAAATTCTCTTCATGTTATGTGGATAGGAATGTACTATGAGTCATCCCTCAGGCATACATATCTACAGATTTCCTTTTACCACTTCTCCTATATAATTCCTAATTTGTAACTTGATGCAGTCTTTTCAGACCTACCCTACAGTTGTTCTTAGATTGTGTCAATGGAAATAAAACATTAGGAACAAAATAGATTTTATCACCATTGTGCTCCTGCTGCTCAGATAACATCTAGAGTATTATATTCAGTCATGAGTATCACACTTAGAGGAATATTGACAAGTTGAGTTGAGTTACTAAAATGAAATAGAGATTAAACAAGGTCATGTGAAGAAGAATTGAAGGACTAGAGATATGGAGACTAGAGAAGATACTATTCAGAGACATCTTGATAGCTCATTTGAAGTATTTAAGTAGACAATGAACTTTCCTGAGGGACTTTAGAGAGGACAATTCAGGAACAGGGAAAGTTGACAAATAAAAGTAACCAAAAAAAGACTAAGAATTTCTAAGAATGAGAGTTTTGTATATTATATATATACATATATATACTTATATGCATACATTTATGCATATATTATATACATACATACATACATACATACATATATGTATGTGTGTGTATGCTTATCTAATGAGGTAATGTGTTGACCTGTTAGGACTATTAATGAAGAGATTTATTTATATTGAGAAAGAAAGATATTAATTAACTTCAATTTCCTCTTCAAAAAATTCAAAGTATTTTATTTGTCTCACTTTAAAAAGTTAACTTTTTGAAAAGACAAATAAAAACAAGTAAGTTGAAAGCTAATTTGCTTTCCAGAATGGTTGGACCAAATCATAGTTTCAAACAAGACAATATTAGTTTGTCTACCTTTCCATAGTTCCTAAGTGATTGCCAGTTCACATTTTGGTCATCTTAACCAATATGGTGGGCCAAAGATAGAATCTTGTTTTAAATTGCATTTTTCTTACTATTAGTGGTTTGTGACAGTTTCCCAAATGACAGTTGGAAGTTTGCATTTTTAAAGCATTTTTAACTTGTTCATGTGGTTTGACCATTAATCTATTTCAGAATAGCCCTACCCTTTAGCCTCATGAAATACCACAAACACCTAAAGCAAGAAAAAAAAATTAGAGATAGATAATTGTCCACTTTCTAAGCACTTTAGAGATCTTAGCACTTTCCCTTCATGCTTTCCCCACACTAGCAGTACAGGGTACCATAATCATCAAGGCAAGCATAAAAATTTTCTAGCTTCTGATGTATACACATACATACAGAGGTATACGTATATGTATATGTACATAGATATAGATATAGATATACACATAGACACATACAAATCTGTTAATAGGGGAATATTGGATGATAAAATGTCCTAGATGTTATTGCAATGAGCTTTAATTTGACCTAGGGATTAGGTAGAGTTGCAAGGAGAATATTCACTACTTGGGGAATACAATGTAAAAGAGGCAAAGAAAAAAATGGAATATGTTGTCTAGAAAATAGATAATGAACAGTTTGTCTATAATATAGTGGAAATGAGGGATAGTAAAAGTAAAGTTTAGACTTAGAATATAAAAGCTCTATGCTGGTGGAATTACTGAATATGCCTCAAAGATATTAGTAGAACTAAAGGAATTATGGGCTGTTAAAGAATTTCAAATATATAGAACATGTGGAGAGAGGTACTTGGAAATATAGGTTATCTTGTCTTTTTGTCTAAGGTCATCTTAAACAGACTTATTTCCCTTTTTTGATTGAAAGGTTGTAAATGGTAATTGAAATATTAGATGCTGTATTCTACTTTGTTATATTTAATTTTTTTTCAATAATGTATAGGGTTTCACTGTTTAAGACAATTAAGTTTACCACTGAGGTTTATTCCCACTCTGAAAATATCCATATCATGAAGAGGGAACAACTAAAAAATGTCTGATAATTAGTATGCTCTTTAGAGCCTTGCATTAAATTGATAGAAATAATCAAAGTAAAATCTAAAAATTTGGGGCTGATTAAAACCAGTTGGTCACCACAGATAATTGAATTTCATTTTGTCTTCAAATGATGTCAAAAGATGCTTATATTCTTTCTTTGTTTATTCAGAAATTGGATTGGATTTAAGTAGTATTTCTTGGAACATCCCTGTCACTTTGTCTCTCTAATATTCTGTTATAAAGAGAAAATTTCAATGATTATGAGGGATTAAAACTTCCCTACATAAAAAAGAAGGATTTACTTTCACTACTTACAGTTGAAGAAGAAATCCATTTACTGAAATTTTTTATTTTTCTGTTTTCCCTTTTAAATAAAAAAAAATTCCAATTGTATGTAAAGCAACATTGGGGGGGTTATGTAGGAACATTCATTTTTTACATATTTCTATATGAATCATGTTGGGAGAGAAAAACTATGAGGAAAAAAGAAGGAAAAAAAAGTGAACATAGCAGGAGTTGATTTACATTCAGTCTCCATAGTTCTCTCTCTGGATGCAGATGGCTTTTTTAATCCAAAGTTTATTGGTATGACCTTGGATCATTGAACCACTGAGAAAAACCAAATCTATTATAGTTGATCATTGCACAATCTTAATGTTGCAGTATATAATGTTTTAATGTTTGTTTTTTTTTTCTTTTTTTTTTTTTTTACTCATCAGTTCATGGAAATCTTTCCTGCCCTTTCTAAAATCAGCCAGTTCATTATTTTTCATATAATGATAATATTCTACTACTTTCATATAGCATAACTTATTTAGCCATTCCCCAATTGATGGACATCCACTCATTTTACAATTCTTTACCACCACACAAAGAGCTTCTACAATCCATTTTTGCACACGTGGGTTCCTTTTCCTTTTCATGATTTCTTTGGGATGCTGACCCAGTACTGGCACTGATAAATCAAAGGGTATGCACAGTTTTTATTACCTTTTGGGCATAGTTCCAAATTGCTCTCCAGAATAGTTGAATCATTTCATAATTCCATGCACTAGTGTCCCAATTTTCCTACATCTCTTCCAAACAATTATCAATATCTTTTCCTGTCATCTTAGTCAATCTGAGATGTATGAGATGGTACCTCAGAGTTGCTTTAATTTGCATTTTTTAATCAATAGTGATTTAAACCATCTTTTTCATAAAACTATAGATGGGTTTAATAACTTTATCTGAAAATTTTCTATTCAGATCCTTTGATTATCAATTGACAAATGTCTTGTATTCTTATAAATTTGACTCATTTATTTATATATTTTAGAAATGAGGCCTTTATCAGAAACACAGTCTGTGAAGAATTTTTTCCCCAAACTTCTGATTTCCTTCTACTTTTGCCTACATTGGTTTTATTTATATAAAACCTTTTTAATTTAATATGATCAGAACTATCCATTTTGCATTTTATAATGTTCTTTAGTTCTTTGACCATAAATCCCCCTCTTTTCCAAAGATCTGATAGATAAAATATAGCTTTCTCTTCTAATTTGCTTATAGTCTCACCCTTTACACCTAACTCATGGTCTCATTTTAATTTTGAATTATATGAAAATAATCTTATTTTGATATGGATTATGAGATGCAGGTCTATGCTGAATTTCTGACATAATATTTTCCAGTTTTTTCAACAGTTTTTGTTGGATAGTGAGTTCTTACCATAGAAGCTGGAGTCTTTGGGTTTATAAAACAGTAGATTACTAACATCATTGATTATAGTGTCAAGTATATCTAATCTATTTCATTGATCCACCACTCTGTTTCTTAGGCAGTACCAAATGGTTTTTATAACTGCTACTTTATAATATGGTTTTAGGGCTGGTACTGCTAGGCCACCATTCTTTTTGTATTTTTTTTCCATTAATTCCATTGATGTTCTTCATCTTTTGTTTTTTGTTTTTTCAGATGAATTTTGTTATTTTTTTCTAGTTCTATAAAATTTTTTTGGCAGTTTGATGGGTATGGTACTGAAAAAAAATAGACTAATGTAGGCAGAGTTGCCAATTTGATTATATTAGCTTGGTTTGTCTACCCATGAGCAATTAATATTTTCCCAATTATTTAGATCTGACTTTATTTGTGTGAAAAGTGTTTTGTAATTGTTTTCATATAGTTCCTGCATTTGTTTTGTCATGTAGTCACCAAAATATTTTGTCTAAAGTTATTTTTAAAGGAATTCCTCTTTCTATCTCTTGCTGCTGGGCTTTGTTAGTAACATATAGAAATGCTGATGATTTGTGTGTGTTTATTTTATATCCTTCAACTTTGCTAAAGTTCTTATTTGTTTCAATTGTTTCATTTTTGCTTGATTCTCTAGGATTCTTTAAGTATATCATTATATCATCTGTAAAAAGTGAGTTTTAGCTCCTCATTGCCTGCTCTAATTCCCTTAATTTCTTTTTCTTATTGCTAAAGGTAACATTTATAGTACAATATCGAATAATAATGGTGATAATAGGCATCCTTGTTTCACTCCTGGTTTTATTGGGAATACAATTAGGTTCTTCACTTTACAAATAATGCTTGCTGGTGATTTTAGAAAGATGCTGCTTATGATTTTAAGGAAAACTCCATTTATTCCTATGCTTTTTAGTGTTCTTAATGGGAATGAATGCTGTGTTTTGTCAAAAGCTTTTTCTGCATCTATCGAGATTATCATTTCATTTCTGTTTGTTTTGTTATTGATATGGTCAATTATATCAATAATTTTCCTTATATTGAATCAGCTCCTCATTCCAGTATATTATCCTGTTGATAAGTACTTATAATATCTTTGCTAATATTTTATCTAAAAGTTTTGCATCAATATTTGTTAGGGAGATTGAGCTATATTTTTCTTTCTCTGTTTTGGCTCTTCCTGTTTTAGGGATCAGAACCATATTTGTGTCATAAAATGAATTTCGCAGGACTCTTTTTTTGCCTATTTTTTTCCAAATAGTTTACATAGTATTGGAACTAATTGTTATTTAAATGTTAGGGAGAATTCACTTGTAAATCCATCTGGCCTGGGGAAGTTTTTTCTTAGGGAATTTATTGATGGTTTTTCAATTTCTTTTTTCTAAAATGGAATTAAGTAATTTTTTTTCTTTTTCTGTTAATTTGGTCAACTTTAACATATACATATTTGTAAATATTCATCCATTTCAATTAGCTGTCAGATTTGTTGGCATAGTTCAGCAAAATAGTTTCTAATTATTGTTTTAATTTCTTCTTCATTGGTTTTAAGTTCATTCACTTCATTTTTGAGACTGGTGATTCTTTTCTTTCCTTTTTCAAATTAACCAAAGGCTTATCTATTTTGTTTTTTTTTCTTTTTTCATAAAACCAACTCAGTTTTATTAATGAGTTCAGCAGTTTTCTTAATTTTAATTTTATTAACCTCTCATTTGATTTTCAGAATTTGGAGATTTTCAATTTGTTCATTTTCTAGCTTTATAAAATTGCATGCCTAATTCATTGATCTCCTCTATTTTATTCATGTAAATATTTGTAAATGTAAAATTTTCTCTAAGTACCACTTTGGCTGCATCCTAAAAGTTTTGGTATGTTCTCCCATTATTGTCATTCTCTTGGATGAAATTATTTATTATTTCTAAGATTTGTTTTTTAACTCAGTCATTCTTTAGAATTAGGTTATTTAATTTTCAATTGGTTTTTAGTCTATCTTTCTTTTGCCCTTTATTGAATGTAATTTTTATTGCACTATGATCTGAAAAGGATGCATTTACTATTTCTGCTTTTTTTGCATTTGATTGTGAGATGTTTATGCCCTAATACATAGTCAACTTTTGTGTAGATGCCAGACACTGCTGAGAAAAAGGTATATTCCTTTTATCCCTATTCAATTTCCTTTTTCTTTCTTTCTTTCTTTTTTTCTTTTTCTTCTTCTTCTTCTTCTTCTTGTTCGGCATTTGGGGTTAAGTGACTTGCCCAGGGTCACACAGCCAGGACATGTTAAGTGTCAGAGACCAGATTTCAACTCAGGTCCTCCTGCCTTCAGGGCTGGTGCTCTGTCCACTGTGCCACCTAGCTGCCCCCCATTCAATTTTCTGCAGAAGTCTATCATATCTAAATTTTCTATGATTCTATTAACCTCTCTAATTTATTTCTTGTTTAGCTTATGCTTAAATTTATCTAATTCTGAGAGAGGGAACTTGAGGTCCTCTGGTAGTATAATTTTGCTGTCTATTTCTTCCTGTAACTGGCTTAACATCTCTTCTAAGAATTTGGATGCTGTACTAGTTGGAACATATATGCTTAGTATCAATACCACTTCATTGTCCATGATATCCTTTAATAAGATGTAGTTTCCTTCCTTATCTCTTTTCCTGCTCTTTTTTTTTTCTTCAGCTGAGGCATAAGAAATTTGGCTCAGCCTTTTACTCTTTCTCAATATGTATCTCTGATTTTCAAATGTAGTTTCTCGTAAACATCATATTTTAGGATTCTGGTTTTTAATCTACTCTGCTATCTGCTTTCATTTTATAGAAGTATTCATCCCATTCCCATTAACAGTTATGATTACCAGCTGCATATTTCCCTCCATCCTATTTTCTTCCCTCTACATACTTTTTTTCTCTTTCCATTCTATCCCTCTTTAGTAGTGTTTTCTTTCTGACTAACTCTGCCCATAAACTTCCATCCCTTCTATTACTCCCTTTTTCTTCTCTTACCCCCTTCTCCTAGTGTTTCTATTCAGCCCTCTTTTCTATTCAGCCCCTGCCTTTTTTTTTTCTGTTTTCTCCTCCTAATTCCCCATAGGGCAAGATAAATTTCCATATCCAAATCAGTGAATCCTATTCCCTCTTTGAGCTCAAACTGATGATGTTCAGACTTCAGACAATTCTCAACCTCTCCCTTCTTTCCATCTATTATAATATGTTTTGTGTGCTCTACATGTGATCTAATTTAACCCATTTTACCTCTCCTTTCTTCTCCCAGTACAATTCTTTTTCCACTCCTTAATGTCTTTTTCTTTAATATCATCACATCAGAGGCAATTTATACACACATCCTCTGTCTATGTATGCCCTCTCTAACTTCCTTAATAACAGATATAGTTCTCAAGAGTTACAAATATCATTTTCTCATTTAGGGATGTAAACAGTTTAATCTTTAAATAATATGTCTTTTTTTTTAATCTCTCCTCTTTACCTTTCTAAAATTTTCTTGAGTCCTTTGTAAATCAAAATTTCTGTTTAGTTCTAGTCTTTTCAATAGAAATGATTGAATGCCCTCCACTTCATTGAAGATCCATCTTCTCCCCTGAAAAATGATGCTCATTCTTGCTGGGTAGTTGAAGTTTGGTTGTATCATACCCCATAATGAATCCATGGCTTTCCATTTTCCTAAAATGGTACTCTGATTCCCCATTTTCAGAAATATGCAACCTCTCTCAATTTCTGCCTTGTTGGAAAAGTTTTGAATATCAACAGACTTCTTATTTCTTAGGACAAGCATAGCTAAATACAGAGACTATAATCATAAGTAGCATGGTTATTTATGATGAATTATTTTACCGTGTAGTAATTATATGTTTCAGAGCTACAAGATGGTAAGGCTTCAGGGAGTACTGGGGTAAGGGAGATGTATTAAAAGAAGTATTAGTATAAAGAAATATAGTGATTAATGGGACTTCAATGTTATTCATTTCAAACTTTTAAAAGCATTTAATTTGGCCAGTGTTAGTATCCAGGTAATTATAGAATTTTTAAAAAATCTTATATAACCTTATTTAACATCTCATTCTTTACTCTCCACCAATTAAATTAATTTGGCTTAAAAATAAAGTCAGTAAATTTAAATAAATTTGGTCTCTTTAAAATGTTCTGTCTGGGAAGGGTAAAATATCAGATTTTATATAGCATATTAAAGTGGAAAACCATAAATTAGTATGCATATATATATTAAATGAGGGATAAACTTTGTAAAGAAGCCTTCTGCTGATAGAAACTACAGAACTTCAAGTGTAGTTGCTGTTCCTTGAGTTGAAAAATCTCAGTTCTGCTAAAGGCTTTCCCTTGATGGTTTTTTTGGGCCCCTATTTTATAAGAATAATTTTTCTTTTTATACTTGCCTTTAAATTAGAGGGGCTTATGGAGATTTTTTTTCAAGAATTTACATTGATCACTCAAGTATTAATCTTTACAATAATTCACAGTAACTTAGAGACATCAGATTAACATTTGTTTACTTCTGATCACTTATATTGCCATCCAAGAAAATAGAGAATGAAATTCTCCTGTTATTTTTTTAAAGATTTTTACCATATAATTCCAGTTTCATTGCCATTGTATCCTTCACTCCAGGTCCTATATGAAATTTTTTAAAAGTGTTACATCTTCAGTCAATCGTAATGGCATTTTAAAATAGAAAAACACAATTAAGATTGATAAATTAATGTCATCCACAAAAAGGACCAATATGAAAAACTGTACCATCTATTGGGAATTCCTTCTTGATTCTGAGGTTCATCTTTTCCATAATATTGGAAATATAAATCCCAATCATAATAGCTAGTATGAAAGATCTCAAGATTATCCAGGTTACAATTTCAGATGTTGAAAATGAAAGACTATTAAAAGTTGAAAAGGCCTGGTAGTTGTGAGAACAAGTGAATTACCTCTTTAGCTAGAAATCTGATGATGTTTGACATGGAAATTGACATGAAAATTCTATGTAATAAAATAACCATTGATCCTAACTGTGTGGTCATGGATGGGATGCTCTCTGGGGATGAATTGAAAGACTTAGCTACCTGGAAATCAGCTCCATCAGAAGAAACTTAGCAAAATTTATCAAATTTACTGTCATTAGATCTTTTTCAGGACTTCTTATTAAGAGCCATTTGGTTGTTTAAAATGCATAAAAAGAGTCAGAATTATATAAATTAGCTGATTCAAACATTTGTAGTCTCCTGTAACAGAAATAGATGCAAATGAAAGGAAATTCTTGGATCAAACAAAAACCAGACCCATTGAGGTAGACCTCTTCATTCCTAGCCTTAAAAATATCAGAGGATGAGAAAAGCTTGCTGGAACTTTTCCAACCAAATCTGTGTAATATAATTGCATATCAGAGTTACTTTCTATGAAAACCATTTTTTCCCTTTTAGCTAGATATGTTTACTTTTTCAAATCTCCTGTGAATCGAATTAACAAGCAGTGACTGTAAATTTGGAATGGCTGATTTAATTTGGAATATATTCTAAGGATTTTGCAGTAATGCTGGAAAAAAAGGCATGGATGAATCTTACTGTTTTTTATCATAAACATTTTTGGTTTCTTTTCCAACCAAGTGAAGATATCTCCAGCTGGCTTTTGATCTACATTTTAGCTTTTGAAATGAAGAAAACACTTATGATACTTATGTTTCTTTTTTAATTTTTCTATTTGAAAAATTATTTCAATGATTTTTTGGTTCTTGTTTCTCCTTAACAGCTGAGTGGACAATAGTGTGTGTGTGTGTGTGTGTGTGTGTGTGTGTGTGTGTGTAACTTTTCCCTATACCATCACAATTCATATGTTTTTCATAAATTAAGAAAGGAAACATCTGATTCACCTGAAAAAAAAGATTGATGTTATAATTTCATCGCTTTGTAACAAAATTAGTTCTTTTTTATGGTGTCAAACATCTCTAGGACAACCAATTTCCTCTTAGATCTGCTCCTTGATGGTGTGTGTGTTAGGGGGAGGAGGGAAGAGGTGTGGATTATTAACTCTTTCTTACTCAGGTTCAGATTCATTCCCAAGACCCAAGCTGAAAAAGACTTCTCCACACCCATTAGAAGCCTAAAATCTTCTAAAATCATATAATGTTAGAAGTGGAATATATAATATAAACTTCTAAGCAATCTAGATCCTTTCCTAGAGGAAAGGAAGGAAGGAAAGAAGTAAGGAAGGAAGTATAAAAGGAAGGAAAGGGGGGAGGAAAGAAAGGAGAAAGAAAGAAGAGAGGGGGAGGAAGAAAGGAAGGGGAGAAAAGGTAAGATAAAAAATTAGAAGAATTAATCCAGAGAACATTATCTAACACCTTTATGATTACTTTCCCATATATGTGAAATATTTATGATACTCCACTTCACAAACATAGAGATTATCTCAGTTGAGGTTTTATACTTGGAAACACAAAAGCTTTTGTAAGAGATGCTTTACAATGAACCACATCTTTACCATCATACCAATGGCCTGGAAGATATAGACAATACAGGATTCTACTATATTTATTATGAAAAAATACTTCAATAGAATAAAACAGAAAATAAAAGTAGGAACAATTACTTCTGTCCAAAAATGGAATGAATTGCTTTGAGATGTAATGAGGTCTTCCCTTCACTGAAAATTTCTAGTATAAGCTAGATGAACACTTGCCAAGGATGGCATCAGAGGTATTGGTCTTCAGGAACCAGTTGTTGTATTGGGTTGCTGGGGTCCATTTTAGTCTTAGGAGTCTATGTACTTTTTATTGGCATATAATTCTTTTAGTGAATTAAAGATTTTCTTTGAAAGTCCAATATTTTATAGAGATGGAAGAGGGAGACTATTGGATTGAAAATGCCTGTATTAATACATATCTTGGAATTTGCTTTTTTTAAGAGAAAAACAGATTCGTCAATTTGACATGTTACTTTGTGATTAGCTTCTCAATGATAAAAATAGGAAAGGAATTTCCAATAATTAAAGCTGACAATCAATAGAATTTGTTTCCTATCAAGATCCATTGAACATTAACAGTAATATTGTTTTTATTTACTCAGAAACTTGAATTTAGCTGAATCTGTTTTGCCAACTAAATTTTCCTAGCCCTACAAAAGTAGTGCAGCACATTATGTCAAATTCAGTGCCTGGAATATATTAGGTGCTTAATAAATCTTTGACAGTTTAAGGCATCTATAACTGTATGGAAGTTTGTTTCTTTCACATTTAGGGATTTAGGGATGACATTATAACTATTTCTTTTACTTACAGATCTACAGTTCTACGATTTATCTCATATGGTAAACTCATACACTTTAGTGTTTAAGCCCAGAAAAGTTAGGATATACTATTGACATTCAATTTCTGGATTTTCTTTCCTGCTTATAGTTGCATCAGAAAATTTGGAGTCAAAGGTTTTTTGTTTTTGTTTTTTTAAAGAGCAAGCTATTCTCTTTTTGTTCCAAAAATGTGGGAGAGTAAAAGAAACCATGCTGCTTTGGTATGATTTGGAAATATCTAATGAAAGCCTAACAGTATCTTCATGAGTGTAGTGCCTTTAAATGCCAAAATCACAAGCTTCAATCAGAATAGTATTGAATTAGACTGCAGAAGATGAGGAGATGAGGGTATAGTTTCCTTTGGTTTTCCATATCTTCTTTGTGATTAATTTGCTTCTCTAACTTGTACCTACACATCTGTTTGTGTTTAACTCCAGCGAAAAGAACATCAGGAAGCTATAATTTATTTTTTTATGAAGAAATTAGAAATAACACTGTTGCCCAGCCCCCCAAAATTACATTAACTAAAAGACACAGAGATATTGCTCTTTTCCATCACTGAAGTTCTTCATAGAGAATGTTTAGGCAAAAAAAAATTTAGGGCACATTTGGGGTTCTAACCTTAATTCTTATAAATACAAGTAATAAAGAGAAGATTATATTAGATAAACCCTATCAGGCTCTTCCACATTTAACTTTTGAAGAGTTCATAAATCAAAGAATCACATTCATTTCATTGATAAGAGAAATGTTTTTTCTATCATTTATATTTAAATTATTGTGAAGATAATAACTAAGAACTTTAGCTTCAAACCAAAATATTTGAGAAAGAATGAATCAAAGAAAATAAAAAGCTACAAAAATCGAAGTCAGAACCACAAATTGGAGGCATGGTATAAACAAATCTTAATGAATCACATTTTTGATGTTTACAAAGTGTTTCCCTTCACAAACCCATAATGTAAGTATTATAAGTATCATTCAAATTTCTCTCATGAAAAATTGATGCCTAAAGAGGTTAATTTTGTTATCATATGACTAATGTAAGATAAAAAGTTTAAATCCAGGTTCTTTTGCCTCCAAATCTAGCTCTCTTTTCACTATATAAAATTTATATATATAATAATTCCTGACTGTACTATGTCAAGTCAGTATCAGTAAATATTTATTATGACATTGTTGTTATTGTTGTTTTTTGAGTTTTTTCTACTCAGGCAAATGTTTATATTATGAAATATTATGAATATGAAATATTATAAAATGAAAGTGCTGAACAAGATCTCCTTTATATTCTCATAAAGCTCCAAGAATCCAAAATCTTGGGGTGTTTAACAATGAAATTTTCTTTGTAATATTCAGATAATCTATTTTTATTATTTATTTATTTATTTTTGCTAAGGCATTTGGGGTTAAGTGACTTGCCCAGGGTCACACAGCTAGGGAATGTTAAGTGTCTGAGACCAGATTTGAACTCAGGTCCTTCTGACTTCAGGGCCACCTAGCTGCCCCTATAAAGCATTTTGTAAAAGTGACTTATTAAGCTAAATGTCAAAGAAGTAGTTTAGAAAGTAAATGCTAACATTAAGTCAGAGAAATATAAAATCATTGAAGACTAGGAATGTCTAGGGAAGAATTTATGCAGGAAAGAAAAAAAAAGTAACTATAGGCACTGAATAAAAAGAATAAGATGTAGATAAATATAGGATGGGTTTATTCTCAGATAGTAGGAATAGCTATGGTGAGTGGTAGAAATGGGATCTTTAAGCAGAAGTTGTCAATCCCAGAGCTTAGTTTAAGAAAGACAAACCCATATTAACTTATGTGCATATTTTATTTTTCTCAAGCTGGCTGTGCTCACACAGAGGTGCAGTCTGAACTAAGCTCCCTTTAGGGGTTTGATTGTGAAGATTATAAAGACAAAGATCACAAAGCTGTATGGGGATGATTGTGCCATGCCTCAATCAGGTGCTGCCATGGTTCTTTCTGTTCAATTTCCATTTACCAGAGAAGAGAGGCATTTCACAGACATGTTGGGGCAGATGGAACAAGGGAATGGATGAAGATAGAGAGTTTGCAGGGGTCCTGGACCAGGATGTTTGTGTCCAGGAGGGACTGGCATGAGCCAGTTCTGCTGGTGCTTGCACAGTAGAGAAGGTTCCAGGGTTCACTTAATGGACATTACAACTCTCTGGCATGTCTACTTTGAGAAATCCTTAGTCTTCCTCCTGACTGGCTGACTTCAATTCCCAGATCCGTCCAGGGAGCCCAAGTAAAACAAGATACTCAGTAAAATCATTAACTATCTCAGTTTTATAAAGTCAATGATCAAAAATATTTATGTACCATAATGAAGCTAAAATATATTTGCTGCTTGAATTTTGATAAAAAATAGTTTGGAAGAGTCCAGATTCACTTACAAAAAGTTGTAGAGATTGTGTTTAAAATATTTTAACTATGAGAATAGCAGTAATTTTGTTATTGATAGGTATAAAAATAACCCAGTACTTTTCTTGCTAGCAAAAATTAGGGAGAGGAGCAGAAAATGAAAAGGATGAGAGTTCTGCTGACTCTACTTAGAATGGTTTTTTTTTGGGGGGGGGAGGGTTATGGGTGTCAGATGGACTTTGCTTCCCAAATTGACTTATATAGATTATAGGAAGATTAGAATTTGAAAGCAACTTTATCACCCAAACTCCATATAGTTCCTTTCAATTCTATTATATAATGAGTAACGGAACAATCTGAAATAATAATGAGGAAAAGCAATTCAAAAAACAAGTCTAATTTTAAAGAAAAGATCATTGCTCTGTGTGTGTATGAAATATCTTTTGTGCAATATCTTGGGATTATGACTAAAATGTCTAAAGCTTCCTCTTGATGGATTTGACTAGCAATTGTACTTCAAAAGAGAGCAAAAGAGGCTTCAATGAGACTCCAAATGAAGCCTTGAGGATGCTAGAAAAGAGCGATTGAGAAGTAGAAAAGATAATCATGAGAAGATATGCAAGATATAATTGCTGAATAGTTATAACAGAGGATGGAAAATGAAATATATAGGCAAAATCTAATTGGGGCAATATCATAAGAAAGAAGCATTTTTGTGAAACAACACCAACATACTTATAGAAGGTCCATAATAATTGTGCTTTAACTTTGTTTTCCATCAGTGTTTCTGCCCTATTTATCTCCTGCTTTATGCCAAACTTATAAAATGAATAGTCTAAACATACTAACCACAAGTCTCTTAACTTTTTATTTTTTCCTTTTATGATGCTTTGCAATCTGGCCTTCAGTGAGGAAAGGAGAGAAGCCATGAAGAAAGGGTATTTCTTTTTTCCTCTCATCTAGCAGAAAAAAAACCCTCTCCCATCCAGTGGTCTATAAAATTGCTACATTGAATATTTTCTCTTGTAGTTCACTCATGACTTTATGTCATCTAATCCATTCTTCCATCATTCTCTTCTTTTAGCTTTCATTAAAATTTCATATTTTATTTCTTATCTTTCCAGTTATACATTCATTGAATTCCTCCAAATCTAAAACATTGATTGTTACTTGTGAAAAATAGACAGGGATGGGTAGGTGGCACAATGGGTAGAGACCTGTGCTTGGAATTAGGAAGACGCATCTTTATGATTTCAAATATGGCCTCAGATACTTACTATATATGTGATCCTGGACAAATCATGTAACTCTGCTTCATTTCTTTATCTGTAAAATAAGGTGGAGAAAGAAGTAGAAAACATTCCAATATCTTGCAAGAAAACCCCAAATGGGATTACAGAGTCAGATGTGACTTAACAATAACAAATGCTAGACTATGTCTTCATTTCCTATCATACTGATGGAAAATGGAAAACCTCTAGGCTACTTCTCTAATTGTAACCCATATTTGTGGGATAGAGGCACAGAGTTCAGCTGCTAATAAGGTTGGGTTAACAATTCCTAATTTGAAATAAAGATGGGACAAATTCATCATGGATATTCTCTTTGCCAAAAGGTAGATTTATTTAGAAGAGGTAACAGATAAAATAAGAAATAGGCACCAGGAATGGCAAATATGAAACAAGAGCATACATTCCTCAAGGTAACTCACAATTAACCAGAGGAAAGGAAATACTCTATGCATTTATTACAATAGTGATATAGTAATAGTAAGCCACTGACTATCAGGTTAGATCCATTGAGGAATTTAGCAGACTAATCAGAGTTAGCTAGAATGAGGAAAAACATGCAATTAAAAGGAAGATACTATGAGGGAGACAAAGAGATTACCTTATAATGGGCTTAGTCATGAAAAGAATTTGATAAAGATATTCATCATAGGGGCAGCTAGGTGGTGCAATGGATAGAGCACCAGCCCTGAAGTCAGGAAGACCTGAGTTCAAATCTGACTTCAGACACTCAACACATCCTAGCTGTGTGACCTTGGGCAAGTCACTTAACCCCAATTGCCTCAGTAAAAAAAATATATATATATATATATATATATATATATATATATATAAAGATATTCATCATAAGCAGTTCTTCTATAAGGGAAATATATCCTTGTGGGTTTCTTAGGGAAACCAGAGAAATAAAGGTGGGATTTCAAAAGGAGGGATTGAGGAGGAGGGAAGTGCTAGAGAGCTCAGAGCAAGGATCAAAGAGGAGCCAGATCCCAGACCTGTTTAAAGATAAGCTAATCAATATTTCAAAAAGTTGTTTAAAGATACTTAGAGAGTGGGGGATGGACAATGAAGGTTGATAAAGTTACTTCCTCACAATCATTCTATACAAACAAGATATTCTGGGAATTGGTTAAATCTGATAATAGCTATTTGTGCTTCTTCCTGACAGGAGAAGACATTAAGTTCACATCAGTGATATCCTGAGTTCTAGAGTTTATCCTATAGATCTGCTCTCATAGGCTACTCAAAAATAATTATTAGATGCAATTAGCTCTTAGAAAAGGTTTTTTATTAGTAAGAAGAGAAACCTTAAATTATTCTCCCTGAAACTTGGGGAATATTCTCACAGAAATTCACATAGAATCCATGTGAAAAGTAGGCTCAGAGAATTGGATGGTATTTTGTTTTCAAAGAGGATCATTGACATCATGGGTAATGTCTTGAGAAGCATGTAAATTGGATTTAAGTTGGGCAGAATTGTTTAAAATCATCAATTGCAGTCTCTTTTCCAGAGTCATCAATGTCCAGTGGCAGGCAGGACAAAAGCTAAAACAATAGCAATGATCTTAGATACAGTGAATAATTAACACTTTAAGTATCTAACCAAGCTTTAAGTGCTCCACAAAACCTGATTCAACCACCTTAATGACTGTTGCAACAAATTGTTTTCCTTTGCCCATTCTATCAGAGGTAATATTCAGATGCTTGAGGTAAACATCCCTCTAACTCATCAATGGATTTGAACCTTATTAATTAGCCTCAATCTATTTTAGCTCACCTGCTAAGATGCTTTTACTTGGATATGACTGCTGCACATGCTACAGTTTCATGGGGACTTGAAGAATGGTAGAAACATATGTGGCAAAGGTAATACAATGACAGATATAACAGGTCCTGAAATCTTATTTTTATTCATAAAGTTCTTGGCTGGAGCATCTGTGTTTTTCAGCTGAATACCCAGCATTTGGTTCTAGCTTGCTCTTTCTCTGCTGCCATTGGTTCCCTTCCTTTATATTGCTTCCTGTTTCAAATGACTGTCCTTCTGTATTTATGTCTTTCAGGAATATGCTTTGGATCTCTTTCAACTGAAAAGTACCTCAATTATCAAACTATATCTCAAACTCTCTCAAAATTGTAATCTCATATAGATGTTTGGGATGTTTTCTATGCTGGATGCTGCGGTTGAAGAAGATAGGAAGAAAAAGAAATGCTCTCTCCCCATGGATTCTCTCTTTTCTCTGGTTCAAAGATCTCTTCCAGAATCTGAACACCTTGGAACTTATCTATTTAAATGCCCTCCAGAATTTGTTTGCTCATACAATAAAATTGTGTTTTTTTTTTCACTTGAAGGACTTCTTTAAAATCCATAAAAGTATTACAATGAGCTCATACCTTGTTAACACACATTAACACATTGAACCCTCATTTATCTTCCATTTATATCAACTTCATGGGAGGGTAGGGATCCATTCACCCCTTTCAATAGTAATGTACTTTTATGAAATTGGCTTTTAGGACAATTTAGATGTCATTTTGGCTTGTTCATATATATATATATTACCTGTATTTTGAGTAGTTTTCTCGTCTAATAATCTGTGTATACATGGTTTATGTAGAAAAAAATATGCATGCAAGTAGGTCTATGAATTATGGGGATTTAGCAGAACCTCTGGAAAATCTGGGTTGTTCCATCCTGTTTTTCTTTCTTTGCAGAATTTGTTAAAATTAGCCAGTACATCTGTTCATACATCCTTATTGGCTAATTTCAAACTATTATATTTCAGAACTAAAGAAAAGTCTAGATTATTTTGCCTAAATAATTTTAATGAACACTGAGAGATATTTTTAATCCAGTTATTCTCTGGAGTAAATTTTTTTTCATTCTTCTTGGAACTAAAAAAGCATTTTGTTTTTCTGGTTTTCTCTATCTCTTGTCATAACTGAAGCTTGGGCAGAGAGCTCAAGAGAGACCACAAGTGAGGTATTCCTGGAATACTTATGAACCTTTCTGTTCTTAAATTTAAAAGAAGCTCATTCTTAAAGATCTCTCAGTTTCATATTATGTCTCATTTGACAAACATTTTTCTATATATAAAAGAAAGAGATAGGGACTGATATAGTCCCAAAGTTGCTACAAACATGACATGTGTATGTATATGTAACATCTATGATATAAGTACTTGGACAGCTAAATTGAGAGACTGATGGACAGGGAGAGAGAGAGAGAGAAAGAAACAAAGACAGAAAGAGAAGAAAGAGGAAATCCTGGTAATTTTTCTGCATTTTAGGGGGAGGTATTTTCTTTGAAACATCATTCAAAGAGTATTCATTTATTATTGTTTATCTACTAGCTACTATATTTAGGTCACTAGATATTAAAAATGCAAAAGTAATTCATATCTTCATTTTGTAGGATAAATAAAACAAAGCCCACTGTTTGTTTTTTTAGTTTTTATCCTTTAAATTATCCCTTAATCCTTTAATTTATCCTTAAATTTATCTTTTAAATTAGGCCTAAATGTTCTCTAGTTTTAATAGTTTTAGATAATACATTTCTTTAAAGTAGCAAACTATAGTTTTCATTCAAAAGAAAAAAATTAGTAATGTATTTTAATTTTTATTTCATAACTAGATTGTAAGAAACTTGAAGGAAAAGACCAAGTTCAATACATTTTAGGTATACCCAGAATACCCAATAGAGTTGCTTATAGCAGATTCTGCTCCATTAATATTTGTTGAATTAATTAATATATAGATTCTTTTTGCTTTATACTTTACATGTATACAGACACACAATCATATCCAGGACTTTCTAAGGTTAATGAGCAGTTCCTCTTGTTTGAGAAAAGATGAGAGCAGCTAGGTGGCACAGTGGATATAGCATCTATCCTGGCATCAAGAAAATCTGAGTTCAAATCTGACCTCAAATACTTGCTGTCTCTTTATTGTATATAGAAGAATGAGTAAGACACTATCTTTGCCTTTAAACATTTTATTTCCTTTTTTAATCAATTAATTTTTATTTGATGTTTTTCTCAATTACATGTAAATACAAATTTTAACATTCTTTTTTAGAAAAAAATTGAGTTCTCAATATTCTTATTTTCCCCCCACTTCTTGAGAAAGAAATCAATTTTATATGGATCATACCTGAGCTGTCATGGAAAACATTTCCATATCAGCCAAAGAAAATTCAGATTAAAATTTTTAAAAAGAATGAGAAGTTTTTTAATAAAATCATGCTTTAGTTTGCATTCAGGTTCCATCAATACTTTCTCTGGAGATAAATAATATTTTGAAATTATCTGGGATCATTGTGTTTCTGAGAATAGCTATCATTCACAGTTGATAAATGTGGATTTGCTCACCTCACTTTGCATCTGTTCATGTGAGTGTGTCAAATTTTTCTGAAAGCATATTGCTCATCGTTTCTTACAGAAAATTTTAACACAATCATATACTATATATTTTTCAGTCTTTCCCCAGTTGATGGGGAATGCTCTCAATTTCCAGTATCTTTGGGATACTGTCCTAGTAGTGGTATTGCTGGATTAAAGAATATGCACAGTTTTTTTTTTTTTGAATAAAGCTTTTCATTTACAAAACATATGAGTGATTTTTCTACATTGACCTTTGCAAAAACTTTTTTTCCCAAGCTTTTCTCCTCCTTCTCCCCACCCCCAACCCCTAGATGACAAGTAATCTAATACATGCTAAATAGGATACATTATATGACAAATACAATACATGTATACATATCTATACAGATATCTTACTGCACAAGAAACATCAGATCTAGAAAGAGAAGAAGAAAAAAAAAACAACCTAAGAAGGAAAACAAAATGCATGGAAATATTCATAGAAAGCATTAAAATTCTGTGTTGTGGTTCACACTCAGTTCCCACAGGCCTCTCTCTGGATGTATATGACTATCTTCATCGCTGAACAATAGGAACTGGTTTGAATCACATCATTTTTGAAGAGAACCATGTCCATCAAAATTGATCATCGTATAGTCTTGTTGCTGTGTATAATTTTCTCCTGGTTCTGCTGATTTCACTCAGCATCAGTTCATGCAAGTCTCTCCAGGCCTCTCTGAAATCCTCCTGTTGGTCGTTTCTTACAGAGCAATAATATTCCATAACATTCATATACCATAATTTATTCAGCCATTCTCCAATTGATGGGCATCCTTTCAATTTCCAGTTTCTCACCACTACAAAAAGGGCTGCCACAAACATTTTTGCACATGTGGGTCCCTTTCCCTCCTTTAAAATCTCTTTGGGATATAGGCCCAGTAGAAACACTGCTGGGTCAAATGGTATGCACAGTTTGATAACTTTTTGAGCATAGTTCCAAATTGCTCTCCAGAATGGTTGGATCCGTTCACAGTTCCACCAACAATGTATCAGTGTCCCAGTTTTCCCACATCCCCTCCAACAGTTATCATTATCATTTCCTGTCATTTTAGCCAATCTGACAGGTGTGTAGTGGTATCTCAGAGTTGTCTTAATTTGCATTTCTCTGATCAATAGTGACTTGGAGCACCTTTTCATGTGACCGGAAATAGTTTCAATTTCTTCACCTGAAAATTGTCTGTTCATATCTTTTGACCATTTATCAATTGGAGAATGGCTTGAATTCTTATATATTTGAGTCAATTCTCTATATATTTTAGAAATGAGGCCTTTATCAGAACCTTTGGATGTAAAAATATTTTCCCAGTTTATTGCTACCCTTCTAATCTTGTCTGCATTCATTTTGTTTGTACAAAAACTTTTTAACTTGATATAGTCAAACTTATCTATTTTGTGATTAATGATGACCTCTAGTTCTTCTTTGGTCATAAATTCCTTCCCCCTCCACAGGTCTGAGAGGTAAACCATCCTACATTGTTCTAATTTGTTTATATCATTCTTTATGCCTAGATCATGAATCCATTTTGACCTTATCTTGGTATGTGGTGTGGGTCAATGCCTAATTTCTTCCAGACTAGTTTCCAATTATCCCAGCAGTTTTTGTCAAATAGTGAGTTTTTATCCCAAAAACTGGGGTCTTTGGGTTTATCAAACACTAGATTACTATTGTCATTGAGTATTTTGTCCTGTGAACCTAACCCAGTCCACTGATCCACTACTCTATTTCTTATCCAGTACCAAATGGTTTTGGTGACCACTGCTTCATAATATAGTTTTAGATCTGGTACAGCTAGGCCACCCTCATTTGCAATATGCACAGTTTTAAAAGCCCTTTGGGCATAGTATTCCACAATGGTTGGATTAATTCACAACTCCATTAACAGTACCTTAGTCCTTTTTTTTCCCACATCTCCCTCAATATTTGTCATTTTCCTTTTCTGTCATTTTAATCAATCTGTGCTTTTCATTTCTCTAATCAATGATTTTTGTGCCTTTTTCCATATGACTATAGGTAGCTTTGATGTTTTTTCTGAAAACTGTCTGTTCATATTTTTCAGCGTTTATTAATTAGGAAATGATTTGTATTCTCAGTTTTCTATATATTTGAGAAATGGCCCTCAAGAATTCTAGACATCTAGTGGGGTAATAATGCAAGTACCCAGTTAGGCTTCCAAATTGTACCTCAGGTTTGTCTCATTCTGGAACTCAGCATGGGGGGCCTCCTCTCCTTGGAATATCTAACTACCTTTGGGACTTTCTTACAAGGAATATACTTCTGTCAGCATTGTCTTCTTTTGCAGTTGGTGAATTCCTACTGGGCTCTCCATTTCATAAAATCGCTCAGGCTAGCTAGCCTTCTGCTACTGGATTCTGTACTTCAAAATGACATGCCTAGTCGGAGTACTTTTATGATTCCCATTCACCCCCCAGCCTGAACTGACTGTTTTTGTTTTTACTCACTCTTTTGTGTGTTGTCTTACTCCACTACAATATAAGCTTCTTGACAATAGAGACTTTCTTTTTGCTTGGATTTATATATCCAGAGTTTAATATACTGACTGTAACATAATAATAATTTAATAAATACTAGTATTTATAAATATGTGAGTATATACTTATCTATATTTTATGTTGTGTGTATATTATACATACACATATTAATACATAGTATGTATTTGGATATAGACATACATAATTTTTGTAGCTTTTTCTCAATATAATTGTTTTCATTGGTAATATCAGGTATTTTATTTTCTGTATTTAAAAATTTTATCTAGAGGAGGGAGCTATAGGCTTGGCTGCCAAAGAATTCCAAGTCATTAAAAAAAAAAGTTTCAAAGCTAAGAACCTCTGGTTTATAAGGATTGCTTTGGGGAGGGAGGATGTACTGATCTATGATTTTGTTGTTGTTGTAGGGAACTCTTATTGTGGAAATTCCCTTCTCTGTTATTATCTTGATTTCTACCTCATAAGAAACTGAGGCAAGGTGACTTGCCCAGGTTCACACAGCTAGAATGTATCTGAACCCAAAATTGAACTCATGAAAATGAATTCCAAGTCCAGTGTTCTATCCATTGTACCACCTAATTGCCGGACTCCTGCCCAGATTTTTATGGTAATTAGTGTAAGCAAGAAAAAAAATGTCTTATAATGCAGATCATCCATTCCACCATAACTTAGGTTCTTTCTTACATAGTTGCTTAGGGATATTGACAGGTTAAGTTCCTTGATTATGGTCACATGGCTACTTTGTGTGAGATGATAGATTCGAATTCAAATTTTTTGTTGTTGTTGTTGTTGTTTTGTTTTTTGTGAAATTGAGGTCACCCTCAAGAGGCAAAATTGGTACAATGGGAAGATCAGTGACCTTGGATGCCAACAACCTTAATTTAAAACTCTCCTCCTGGTTCTTACTACTTTGATGATCTTGGATAAGAGAGTCCACCTCTCAAAGTCTTGGTTTTCTCATCTTGAAAATGAGGTGCACAACATGGTTTCTGAGGTCCTTTTCACTTCTAGCTTTCTATTATCAGTTATTTAGGTATAAGATTAATGATGACTAACTGAAAGCATTATGAAGGACAGTAATGCTACTGTCCATAGCATTACCCATTTACACAGCAAATGTTTCTGTGTGTGTACAGACGCATCTCTTATTTCTCAGAATACAATACAAGCTCTGGTGGAAATATTTTGGGTGCCCCTTCCCTAATGCTACCAAGAGACAAAGTTTCTTAGAAATACTAAATTAAGTGTTGTCTTATTACTTTTCTTTTTTTTTTTTTTTTTTTTTTTGCTTTTTTGCTGAGGCAATTGGGGTGAAGTGACTTGCCCAGGGTCACACAGCTGTTACGTGTCTGAGACCAGATTTGAACTCAGGTCCTCCTGACTTCAGGGCTGGTGTTCTATCCACTGCGCCACCTAGCTGCCCCTGTCTTATTACTTTTCTAGACTTCCCTTTCAAGTGTTTCATATTCTTATTATTCTGGAAATATTTGACTAATGACTTTTATTTTTGCTGAGACTAAGCAGCTAAATTTCAGACTTCTTCCTTTTTAGAATGATGAATGTTTTGGAAACAAACAGGGCATGAGAAATTGAGATGAAAAAGCACATAGTGACTCATATGTCTTTGCTTCTTATATTGAATATCTTTAACTTTTTTCCTAGTTTTTTTTTTCTTTTCTTCATAAGAATAACAGAATAATAAGGGAACTTCTAAGATATATGCATCAAGGCTCATTTATGACCTTCATTAATAACCTTGATGAAAGACTCAAGAAAATAACTCATGAAGTTAATCACTGATAATAACTTCAAATGTGTCCTGATTGATTTGGAGGACAGAGAAACAATAAAGTAGACCTAAAAGATAATAGAAATATGAAAAAATGCTTTGATTTGGAAGAATGTAAACTCACACTCCTTTTTTATAGCCTGTGAAGCTGTAATTTTAGATAAGGCAGTATGATAAAGCAACTAGGTCTTAGAAGCAGGAAGACCTATATTGGAGTTGAAGATTATATACATATTAACTTTGTTTTTCTAATTTTTAATTGTAGCTTTTTATTTTCAAAATATATATGTGGATAATTTTTGACATTACCCTCACAAAACACTGCATTTTAATTTTTTCCCTCCCTTCCCCCTCTCTCCCAATTGACAAGTGATCCAATATATGTTAAACATGTGCGATTCCTCTCCATATATTTTCACAAATATCATTCTCCATAAGAACAATCAGATCCAAAAGAAAAAATGGAAAAGAAAACAAAATACAAGCAAACATCAACAAAATGAGTGAAAATATTATGTTTTGGTCCTCATTCAGTTCCCACTGTCCTCTCTCTGGGTACAAATGATTTTCTTCATCACAAGACCATTGGAACTGTCTGAATCACCTCATTGTTGATGACAACCATGTCCATCAGAATTCATCATTGTACATAATAACTCTGTGGCCATTGAACAGTCAGTTAGATACTCAGTGTGGCTGCTAAGATCCAAAACATTTGCTAAGATTTAAAGCACCTGTTAACATAAACAGGCACAACAGCATTTATCACACTAATGAAATCATGATTATCAATCATCTACTCTCCCTTCCCCAAAAGACAAAAGAAAAAAAAAACATTATCTTCATGCAAGGCATAAATATGTATATATATATATATATATATACATATGTGTGCAAATAAATGCAAACTCTTTTTCATATATAAATGTACTTATATAGGTAAAATTGGAAGAGAGAATAAGTTTAAGGAAATAAAATAAGTCCTGCTTCAGGTATGCTGAGTTCAAGCTGTCTCTTAGACATCTACTTTAAAATATTACTATGCCATTGTGTGTGTACCTATGTGTGTTTGTGTTTCTGTGTGTCTGTGTGTGTGTATGTAAAATCTGTCTTTGTTTCTCTATTTCTATGTCTTTGTTTCCAGTTATTTGTGGATGAAGGATAATCTTAAAAGAGAAGGCAATAATAGCAGGAAGTGACTGGAAAAAGTTTCCTACTGAAGGCAACATTTGAGATAAATCTTGAAGGCAATCAAGTTTTATGTTAGAAAGTAATTGTTTTGGAAGCACAGACTTTCTTTTTGCCTTGTAGTATTTCCAGAACACAGTAGGCAATAAATGCTTTCTGCATTGACTTGAATTATGTGCTCTCTGACCTGATATTTCAGCTCCCTTTCCCCCTAATTTCATAGTTCAGTGCACTCAAAACATTCTCTTCTTCTTTAACTGACACAATGTTCAGTTCTAGGTATGAGTTGGGAATAGAATGATTAAAGGGATTCACACTTTTATAATTAAATAATTAACAACTTAATATTTGCTTAAAAGCAACGGTGTAACTTTTTTTCTCAATTATTTGCTTTTTAAAAAAAATTAGGGGACAATGTAATTAATATGTGAAAGAAGTAATTTGGGCAACCCAAATAACCAGTGAATGGGATATATATATTTTGAAAGTGAATGATCTTTTAAGTATCTAGAATACCTATAAATAAGGCCATTACTGATAGACATACTTGTTAAATATTGAAGTTTCAAAAGTGTCATAATATTTTATTTCAAAAGTATATAGGATCTTTAAAAAAAAGGAAGCTTGACTCCAAAGAAGAGGCATGAGAAGATACTTTATCCCACTCCTTTTCAGAGTTAAAGGGTCCACATTAACATTACATGTATCATCACATACATATGATTATCTTCTGCATATTGGTGAACTTTGCTGTTTTTCTTTTTTCTTTTTTCCTTTTTTCTTTTTCCTTTTAAATTCAATTGATATTTGCTGCTCTGTCTTGTTTCAACAAGTGGAATAAGATTCTCCTCCCAGGTTAAGCTCATCACCTTTAATAACATTGTTGCTTCTGGTTAGTCTTGTACAATTCTTCATGACCCCATGAACTATGCTTCCATGGTATTTTCTTGGCAGAAGTACTGGAGTGGTTTGTCATTTCTTTCTTCAGTGGAATAAGCCAAACAAAGGTTAAATGACTTGTGCAATGTCACACAGCAAGTAAATTTTAGAGGTTGGATTTGAACTCAGATCTTCCTTACTCCAGATCCAGCACTCTGGTCCAGATCCAGGCACCACTGAGCCACAAAGTTGCACCCCCTCCAAAAAAAAAAAAGATTGTATCCTAGTTACTGTTGTTCGTGTGTTCAATTGTATCCAACTCTTTGTGAGCTCTTGGACCATACATAATGCACCAATACTGTCCATGTTTTATTTTGTTTGGTTTTTTTTTTTTTTTTTGGCAGAAGTACTGATTTGCCATTTCCTTCTCTATTCATGATTTTTTTTTACTTTGTTTATTATAGAGGTTGTTTAGAATTCTGATGATCTTAGAATCTGAAAGTATTTGATTTAATTTTATCTCTGACACTGTCAAATGTATAGTTTTGGACAAATCACTCAATCTTTGAATTCCTCAAGCAAGTTCCTAGGATTCATTTTCTACCTAAGTAATAGACTCATATTGTGGAAAAATTACAATCCTTTGAGGATTGAGGATTGAGAAGACAGAGACAGAGAAACAGAGGCAGAGACAGAGAAAGACAGAGAGACAGAGAAAGACAGACACAGACACAGAAAGACAGAGACAGGAAGATAGAGGCAGATACAGAGTAACAGAAAGAAACAGATACAAAGATACAGAGGGACATAAACAGAAGCTGAATGACAAAGAGACAGAGACCTACAGACAAAGACAGAGACAAATAGAGGCAGAGGAAAAAAACAGGCAGTTTTACCAAAAAAAAAAAAAAAAAAAAAAGATTGGCCTCTGAAATTTTAAGTATGGCAAAATAAAAACATATTTGAAAGTTTTAAATGCCATCAATCCTCCTGATACTCTCTACAATCCAGTGATTTCTGCTTCTGTCAGAAGGCAGAAGAGTTGGAATGATTTTAAAGGAAGGGCTTTCAATTCCATTTGTTGTGTGAGAGCTTGGAAAGTTGAAACTCTTCTTGGCTATCACTCAGACTATTCAGAGGGAGGCAGAAACTTCCCTGAAAGTGTTTAGGGAATGTTGAGAATGAAAAAAGAGGGAAGAGAAGATGAACCTATTCTATAAAATACAGGCTTACCTGTATTGGTATCCCTTTCCAAAGGAATTATCTCTTGTTCCTGATCTGCAGAAGATGGATGGCAGGGACCTTCTTTTTTCCATATTTAGTAAACTAACAGCTCCAAATCCTAATCCCTTTAATTCAGAGCAACATTCTAGGAGATTTTACATCTTTGACAAATATCAAATTGAGTCTGGGGCAAGTGACAGGAATGGCACAACCATTTGTAGGGAGAGGAGCAGGCTCTCCATGGTTAAGAGATAGAAATCCTAAGACATCAGAAGGCTATATCTGGTTGGTGGTGAGGAATTCCCAAAGCATTCTATATGGTAGTCAGCCTCCTTTATTTAGCAATCATTCTTGATATTTAGATGCTAAGGTCAGTTTTTTTTTTTTTTTTTTTTTTTTTTTTTTTTTTTTTTACACGTAGCATTTAAGAAGACATTTGGGTATGGGGTGGTAGGAAGTGAAAGAGGAAGACTAACTCATCAAAAATGTTATTCTAATTAAAAACCTTTAGTAATCATCTAATTCCTACTCTTTAATTTAAAGTAAAGCAAAACAAATAAAAAAACCCTAAAGCCTTAGAGAAGGGAGTTAATTTGCTGAAGGTCACAAAAAGAAAATTCAATCAGCTATTATGGAAACTGAGAAAGTTTAGTTGAAGAGAAGTCAATGAAGCTTATAAATGTTAGGCCTGGGTCTGAGTTCCAGAATTTCAATGTCATAGCTGAATGAGCTTGGACAAATCACTTTTTGTAAGCCTTAATTTTCTCTTCTATAGAATGGGAATAATTATACTTGCCACATTTGCAGGGTTGTTAAAATCAACTCCAGACTAGAAAGCCCAATATAAATGTTAGATTGAAGCTTAGAATGACAGAGAAATATTTATTCTTTGAAATCTTTTTAATGTAGTTTTATTGTTTTCTTAAGAAAGTTTTTTGGGGGCAGCTAAGTGGTGCAGTGGATAGAACACCAGCCCTGAAGTTGGGATGGACCTGAGTTCAAATTTGACCTCAGACACAACACTTCTTAGCTGTATGACTTTGGGCAAGTCACTAAAAAAAAGTTTTTCTTGAAAACTACATTCATAATAGAAAGAAAGTTCATCTTCTGCTGTCAGAGTGTGGTCATTAGGGTGAAATAAAATTCTGAAATAAGGGATAAAAATTGGGGAGCACTAAGAGAGAAGAGAAGGAAACTTGAATCACGAGGTTTTGGGGTTAATTGCAGTTGCTTGTGTCTATTCTTTGTTGCTGGAGCTTTCCATTACCAAATGTGAGGGGTAATGGAAAGGGAAGAGTTC
>JAJPUD010000490.1:646119-663382 GCA_023553655.1 Myrmecobius fasciatus
CAGCTCACTAGGACCACAGAATAAAACTTATGGTGAAAACCTTTGAGTTGAAAATACTCATCACTTCTGTCAAGTTGTCATTTTTTTTTTTACTTGAAACCAAATAGATATATTTCCCTTGAAGCAGGTCAAAGCTTTAAGAAGATGATTTTTAACTTCTCAAAGAAGAGAGCAAAGTTAATAAGTTCTTCTACCATGATAAAGAAAACTAATGTTTTCATGATAGTGCATTCTTTTGGGAAGAATTTTTCGCCTTTCTCATACCCAGAGTTATATCTGAGGCCTGTAGTATATTTTCACAGAGACGTTATGATGAAATCAAAAGACCATACCCTGCTATGATATATTTTTAATGGAAGTTTGGCAGTACTAGAGACTATTGAAAGGATATTATTGATTTAAGCAAGCAAAGCATTATCTTTGCATGGAAATGTGGTGAAGTGCAAACCCTATAACCAAATGCATATGGAAGCTCCCTGGTGATGTTTAATGTTAGCCCAGGGAAATTATTTTGGCTCAGATTTCTCAAAATGATTTGGAGCTGAAGCTTCTACTGACATGCTAACTGCTAACTTCAGAATGTTTTTAATGAGTATTGAAATTCTTCACAGAGCAGTCATCAGGTTATCATTTCAATTGTCAGAAGGTAAAGCTGTCTAGGTATTATAAGAAACTTTAAGTTAAATTTGTATGTTCAAACATTTCTGGAAAAGAAATGCACTGCCTTAAGAAGAAAACTGCAAATGCAAACATAACATTTCACAGAAAACTTGTGTTCCTCAGTTTCTTTATCTGCAAAATGAGGAGGTAGGTTTCTTAGGTTTCTTCCAAGAGTAAATCTATGGTCTTTTGTTCTTGAGTTACTCTTAAGTAAAAGACTGAAATCTGAATCAATATGAGACAAATATCAGCATTAGCTACCATATAACCTGCCAAATCATTATACTCACTACTTCTTGTGAGAGTGATCTTAACCAAATTGCTTAACCTCCCTGGGAATCAATTTAATCATCTGTAAAAAGGAGGGATTAGATGATATAAATTCAATGTAACTTCTAAAACTATATCTACGATCCATTAATCTCTTTCTCTGATATTTCCTGTCATATTTTTAATTCTTCTGAATGGAAGAGCTTTTTTTTTAAATGAGACTCAAAATAAATTGATGCTGCCTAAGAATAGAATGGTAGATTTATGAAAAAGATTAGATACACAATGCACAATAGTAATGACCATAATAATCTAGTGTTTGATATGCTCAAAGATTTCGTGACAAGAACACTTCTTGGGAAAACTAAAAAGCAGTTTGGCAGAAACAGGTATAGACCAACAACTCATTCCATATACCAAGATAATGATAAGTAATTTAGACACAAAGATTGGTATCATAGACAAATTAGGGAGGCAGAAAAAGTTTACCTATCAGATTTATGGATAAGAGATGAATTTATGAGAAAACAGGAGATAGAGAACATTATGGGAGATAAAATGGATACTTTTGATTACTTCAAATGAAAAAGATTTTAGATACAATTAATGCAGCTACATTTAGAAGGAAAACAGGAAACTGCAGGGGGATTTATAGCAAGTTTCTCTGATAAAGGCCTCATTTCTTAAATATATAGAACACTGTATCAAATTTCCAATAATATGAGTCATTCCCTAATTAATAAATGGTTAAAATATGAACAGGTAGTTTTCAGAAACAAATCTGAAACCTATCTATAATCATATAAAAATTCACAAATCACTATTGATTAGAGGAATGAAAATTAAAATAATTTTGAGGTACCACCTCATACCTATCAGCTAGACTAATAAGACAGAAAAGGAAAACAAAAAATGTTGGAGGGCATGTGAAAAAATGGGGTCACTAAGGCACTACTAGTGGAGTGTAAGTGTTCTGGGGAACAATTTGGAAATTAAAAGCATTGTAAAACTATGTCTTTTGATCCAGATATTTATACTACTAGGTCTGTCCTCCTAAGAGCTCAAAGAAAAAGAAAAAGTACCATGTGTACAAAAATATTTGTAGCAGCCCTTTTTGAAGTGGTAAAAAATTAGAAATTGAAGGGATGCTTATCAATTTGGGAATGACTGAGCAAGTTGTGATATATGATTGTGAAGGAAAAACATTGTGCTATAAAAAAATGAAGAAAAGGATGCTTAAAAAAACTGGAAAAAATTACATGAAATGATACAAAGTGAACAGAATCATGCCATAACAGCAATATTGTGCAATGATCAACTGTACAAGTGATTTAGTTATTCTTAGCAATGCAATGATCCAGAGACTCTTTTTTCCCCCATTATGGACAAGTGTAGTTATTAAAAAGCCAAAAGAATATATAAGATCAAGACCATTACAAATTAAAGGGAAGGTATATATTTGATTAGTAATTTAAACTCTTCCGTAGAATAGGTTATTATCAGGCATCATTATTGGGTTTTTTGTCTTTCTTTTTAAATATTTTGTCATTTCCTATAGTTTTTGGAAGGTAAATTTTCTTCTTTTTTCTGAGTGATTTTTTTTTCTTTTTTTATTAAAGCTTTTTATTTGCAAAACATATGTATGGGTAATTTTTCGACATTGACCTTTGCAAAGCCTTCTGTTCCAAAATTTTCTCTCCTTCTCCCCATCCTCTCCCCTAGATAGTAGGTAGTCTAATACATGTTAATTATGTTAAAATATATGGCAAATAGAATATATGTATACATATTTATACAGTTATCTTGCTGTACAAGAAACATCGGATGTACCAGAAAAAAAACCTGAGAAGGAAAACAAAATGCAAGCAAACATCAACAGAAAGTGTGAAAATGCTATGTTGTGATCTACACTCAGATCCCACAGGCCTCTCCCTGGATGTATATAGCTTTCTTCATCACTATACAGTTAGAACTGGTTTGAAACATCTCATTGTTGAAGAGAATCACGTCCATCAGAATTGATCATCATATAGTCTTGTTGCCATGTATACTTAGCATCAGTTCATGCAGGTCTCTCCAGTCCTTTCTGAAATCATTCTGCTGGTCATTTCTTACAGAACAATAATATTCCATGACATCCATATACTATAATTTATTCAGCCTTTCTCCAATTGAAGGGCATCCATTGAGTTTCCAGTTTCCAGTTTTCTAGTCACCTCATAAAGGGCTGCCATAAACATCCTTGACATTTGGGTCCCTTTCCTTCCTTTAAGATCTCTTTGGGATATAGCCCCAATAGAAACACTGCTGGGTCAAAGTGTATGTACAGTTTGATAATTTTTTGAGCATAATTCCAAATTGCTCTCCAGAATGGCTGGATCCGTTCACAGTTCTATCAGCAATGTATCAGTGGATCCAAGGACTCTTGATGAAAAATTCTATCCACCTCCAAAGAAAGAACTGATGAACTCAATGCAGAATGAAGCATACTGTTTTCTTTTCTTTTCTTTTTTTTTTTTTTTGATTTGTGTCTTCTCAAGCTAGGTGGTAAAATGGAAATATGGGAATATATTTAGTGTGAGCACACCAAATATAATCCATATTAAACTGCTTGAATTCTCAAAGAAGGAAAAGGAAGAAAGAGAAAGAGGGAGGGAGGAAAAGAATTCAGACTTTTTTAAAAATTGCATTAAAATGTTAATACATAATTGAGACATTTAATCAAATTAAATATATTGGGGGAAATAAAAATAAATGGGACTTCTGAGCATGGAAAAATTGATCTATTATGATTTCCAAATATAATCATGACTATCATCCTTTTATTAAATCCAAAGGGAAAGTTTATTTTTGACCCATGACAATACAAAGGATCTATAATTTTTTGTTCTTTTTCACAAATAAGGCAAACTGAGAACAATTTACTACAAAAGGCAGTAAGTAGGCAGAACACTTTCTTAATAAAGATGTTCAGTCTAATAACATGTAGAAGATTTTTCAAAGACAAATGTCTAAAATAATCAATCACTAACAAATTATCTGAAAATAAAAGGCAATATTTATTTTACCAACTAGATCAATATCACCTGCATCTTTGCCCTTGAAGTATTCTTGAATTGTCCAAAATTCAAAATTTTTGAAGTGTCCAAAAAGTGTGCATGTGATCCATACATGCACTTTATGTGTGCCCTGAACCAAATTAAAATGTAATTAGAAGACATTCCATAATATAAATGATGATACAACAAAGAGCAGGTAATATTAATATGTGGGTTAAATGCCTAGAAGTTGTTTAGAACATGCAGTTAACTTTTTAATAAGCAGTAAATTTGATCTTATGTAGAAATTTTCAAGAAATCTGTCCACATATTAAGGTATAAAAGTATACTTGATCCATAGTACTAAAGTAGGATTATAGAACTTGGGGGAAATTCTATTGAAAATGAAAGAACACCTGGACAAAGACCAAATAAATCAGATTTATTATTGTTATTGTTGAGTTATTCTATTCTTTTGAGCAGGTAAAAACACTCCAAGAACAATTTATTATTATTATTATTGTTAATTACTATATCCTTGTCTTCTCATTCTACTGTTGCTTTTTTAAAAATATAAACTATAAATGATCTAAGAGCAAGTCACTACTCTCCTATTTGATATTCTTTAAACACTTGTACAGGTTGATTAAAAAAAAGCATTACTTTTTATAGTTGAACAAAATTATAATGATATAAATTCATCATCTATAGATTTTCTCCAGGAATTCCTAATATAAATTCAGTAGTGAACAGAAAAAAGGGATTATATGCATAACATCCTGCTTTTATAATGGTTTTATAATGGATTCTCTTTTGATCTCTTCTAGGTATCTATATTTTAAAGACTTTTTGTTATATGTAACTCAGAGATTATGAATATGTTGCATGGCAACATCTATGAGTATGTTGTATGGCAATATATATCACAAGTCTGTTTTTTAGGAACAAATATGTTGTGGAGACTTTGGGCAACAATTCAATGACTTAAATCTCTATCATTGCTTGCCATACTTTCAGGATTTTGTATTTATTGAATCCAGATGACATTTTCAAATCACTGGAGAAAGATTCCACGAGAAGAAGCTGGTGTGTGTGTGTGTGTGTGTGTGTATACGTGTGTACATGTATTTGGTAGTCTCATATAATTTGATGTCATCTGTGTTACTAGGCAGATAGATCATCAGTGGATAAATCACTGGAACTGGAGTCAACAATATATGACTTCAAACCTGGCGTCAGATCCTTACTTACTATGTGATCCTGTGCAAATCATTTAACCTCTATTTGCCTTAATCCATTGGAGAAAGAAATGACAAACCACTCCTATGGGGAGGGGGGGGTTTACAAAAAGTTGGGTGTAATTGAACAACCAAATAACAACATGGTACACAAAACAGTTTGGTATGATTTGATCTTTAACTTGAAAGTCATACTGACTTCTGATTAAGAGAGATGATGATATGTTTAAGAATCACAAGAGACTTAAATTATCTTTCTAAATATCACATTTAGTACTATTTCTTCTCAACATTTTTGTTTTGGTTTCACTCTTCAAAGAGAGAACAGTTTCCATGTGAACATCAGATAATCTTGCATCCTCACTATACTGGAACCTATGTTATATATTTGTAGTACATAAATAAAGCATGAATGAAGAGTTCTGTCAAAGTCTTTGCAATATTTAATCAAAGTAGTATAAATATTATGATACTTTGTGGTGGCTTGTTAAATTACTGAATTGAACTGAGACATTTCAGTACATCTTTTTTTTTGCTCCATAGTCAAAGTTCTGTTTTCTTTTAAATGATTATAGGGATTTTGTTTAATAGTAATACAAACTGTGATTGCTTTGTGAAAAGTATATATAAATGATTAGTCTATATTTGAAAGATTTTCTGACATTGTTAATCTTTAGGTAGTTTTCTGTGATGCTTCCTGATAAGAAAGGTGGTATCAGACTCATTTTAGAGAAAAAGCTAGTAATTTCTGGGCTACTATAAAACATGGAAGAAGATAATTAGTAATCATGTATCTTAGCTGGTCCCATCACTTTCCAATTTTTTCAGAGAAGCTAGAGTTTCCTTTGATGTAATTATTCTGTCATTCTTTAGGTCTAAATAGAAAAATCTGTTTCTCATTTAATCAAATTCAGCTTTTCATTGTGTGGGACTTTAGGCAACCATATAGGGACCATAAATTTTACACATATTTCACCATTACTCTTTCTTTCACTCTTTCCATTTCTCTGTGTCTCTGTCTTTGTTTCCTTGTCTTTGTCTTTGTATCTCTGTCTAATTCTGTCTCTTTTTCTGCCTCTATCTCTCTGTCTCTCTCTTTTTCTTTGTCTCTGTGTGTGTCTCTCTCTCCCTTCAAATTCCTTTCCTTCTTAAGATTCTAAAATAACACTTTTGATTGATTTGGAATTGTTTTTATTTTGTTCTTTGCTATGCTTTGACTATCTCCCGAACTTTTTGAATTCTGCTTTCATTGTCTGATTGATTAAGAGAATTTTAATGTATTCTTGTTTTCTGGATTATGTTCTAGATAATTCTTTTTTTTTCCTTGTTGATTTTAGTTGGAAATTTGGCTAATTATTTTGCAAAGGGTATCAGTTAGCTAATGATATAATCTTTCCAATTCTTTTTTTAGAGCCTCAATAGGTTCTTTTATGTATTTGATATATGTGTTTGATGGCAATTCTTAAATGTATTCATTGATACAGCCACCTTTCCTCTTGTGATTTTAACTGTAGCAATGATTGTCACATGAACTGTTGAGCGAAGGCCCTGAAATATTTTTGTACTGTCTGTCAAAGATAATTTCTTTATGGTAGCTACACATTTTTCAAATATTTTTCAAATTATCTTTTGTTGATATTGTCATCCTTCTAGTTGAATTTGTATTGTCAAACTTAAAAATGGTTTTCAAAATTCCACTCTGCACACATTTACTCTTCAAAACTATTGGAGTCACAGTACTTTTTTATATTCATTTTGTTATTGTATGGGGTTTGAGCTATTTTTAGTGAATATTTTCAATGATCATAATTTTTTTTACTTATTTCCCCTTTTTGATTTTAGTAGCTTTAATTTAATTTATTTAATAGATTTAATTTAATCTAATCTGATTTTAGAGATGAATTTATTTCTCTGATTATTGACTAGCCCTTACCATCAACTGGTAATAATTCTTTTGAAATTTGTTGTGATGTAGCATGCTATATAATGAATGTCTTCTCTTCTTGTCATATCACAACATAATATAATATCATCCTCTCTGATGTCCTTAGTTTCGAGCTGAAAATCATAGTTTTACACAGCACGGCAAATAATCTTTGGTCACTTCTATAGAACTCCTCTGAATTATTAATATTGTTATCAAAATTACCATTATGGACCATAGGACACATATAAATTATAACTTAATATAATAATAAATAAGAATACAAATAAATAATCAATTAATTAAAATATGCATATATTATTACATTCCTGAGAAGGAAGAGATTGATAATTATATTGCAGACCAAAGAATTAGAAATTGTAACTTTTTCTCCAGACCACTAAATATTAAGATGTCAGTCAATCTATGTATAGCATTAAATGATTCATTGAGTCAATGAATAATATTACATACACATAGGGATGGTGCATGCATTCCCTGTGCAAAAAGTTTACATTTCCTTTTTTTCCCCCTTTTTGCTTGCTTTGTTGAGAAGCGGTATTAATCACTCTGCAGGCCTTCCAAAGGCATGGATCAGGAACTAATATGTAAATTGGATTCTTAGAGAATTGTGTAGGCACTGGGAGGTTAAGAGACTTATGCAGAGTCACACAAATAGTAAATGTTAAGAGTCAGGAATTTCATTGGAATCCTTTTGACACTAAACAGGTCTATTATACCAAAACTTCTTTAACTATGAATTGTGATCCTATATAGGGTCATGTAACTGAATGTAAGATCCATGAGAAATTTGGCAATATTAAAAACAACAGATATTCCACCAAGAATTAGTTCTTTATGTAAAAATAAATAAGCACATCCATCTCAATAGTATGAAAATTTGCTTACATATTTAATAAATGATAAAATTATATGCATACCAAAGAATTGGTTTAAAATAAATATCTGTATTTAATATCAATAAATACTTAATTTGTATACCTATTATATATACCTATTATCTGGGGTCACATAAAAATTTCTCAGCAAAAAGAGATTGTGAGTGAAAAATGTTTAAGAAACCCTATATTATTGCAAATTATATCTCCTGATAATAGTTATGATCATAAAATCAAAGGACTAGAAAGAAGTAGAAGGCATATCAGAGGCCACTTTGTCAAACCCTTTTATTGTATAGATTGGGAAATTAAAATCCATTGAAGTTAAGATATTTTTCTAAGGTCAGAGGCAAAATTTGAATCAATATAATCTGACTCTAAATCTGTTGCTGTCTCTATTATACCAAAGAATCTTCCCAATAATAATGTTTCTATTTTTATGACATTTAGTGTCATTTAGATGCATTTTAGATTTATTATTAAATTTGAATCTCATAATTTATGAGATTTGTTGTTCTTTAGTTGTTTTCAGTCATGTTCAATTCTTTCTGACCCCTTGTGGGGTTTTCTCAACAAAAATACTGGAATGGTTTGCCATTTTCTTCTCCAGCTCATTTTATGGATGAGGAAGTTAGGGGGAAAATGGTGATGTGACTTGCCTACGGTCACACAGCTAATAAGTGTTTGAGGTCAGATTTGAACTCAGAATGTCTTCCTGACTCCATGTATAGTACTCTATCCATTGTGCCACCTAGCTGCCAATTTATGAGATAGATGCTATTGCCCTTATTTTACAGTGGGAAAACTGAGGCTCATAGAAGCTAATTTATTGTCAGGAGTCATATATAAAATAAGTGCTTAAGTTAAATTTTTAATTCAAATATTCTAGACTCTAAGTTTATCAAAGTATTCATTATGCTAGATAGATTTTTTTCCTAATTCCTAAGGTGCTTTAAAATCTAGATATGTTTGACAATATTATGAAGAGCTGATCCTAATGAATTCCAGCAATAATTTTGCCAGAATCTCCTTTATCGTTTTCTTTATAAAAGATCATGTCAGTTTTTCAACATAAATGAAATCGAAGTTGACCCCCTACTAATTGTCATTAAGTTATTCAGTTTGAGCCAAATAAGTGATATATTTTGCAAGACAAAAGTGAAGATGACTAGCAATGGCCTTGGAGGCAGTGGATGTCCTTGACATCAATGTCTGACCAAGGTCACAGGGCCTTCTTCAAATGCCTTTTGACCATTTGAACAAATTGTTCTCATCTTACCCCCATTTCATTGAACAGTCTTTATATGTTTTGTGGGGACATCCCCCTAACTCACCCGTGGGTTTGAGAATAAGCCAAACTTGATTTATCCCAAAGCTGAGACAATTTTATCAGTGTGTGTCCACTGTACATGTTACAGTTTCTTGGAGTCACAGGTGAGATAGACACTATGGTATCTAAACAGATAGATGGATACAGATAAACTAAATGTAGACATAGAAGCTAGGTCTTAACATGGAATTTAGGGATGTATCCGCATAGGTCTTAGTATTTATAGTTTGAAAAGACCCGAAGGACAGTCTTCTTCAGCTCCCTCACTTTAATGAAAGAAAATTAGATAGTAATTGAACCCATAAAATAGATGAAAGCTGTAAAAAGAACAGAAAGTCATGAACTGAGATTTAAAGAGGCATATTTTTAGTTGAAGGAGGAAGTAAAGGACAGATAGAAAAGAGAAGAATCCTGATGCACAATTAAGTGGCATGAAATTCAAGGAAATAAAAGTGTCTGATTAATATTTCTTTTTCTTTTTCTGTTTATATAAGGACATAACACATCTCTGAGTGCACAAGTAAGATTTTCTCCTAAAATAATGCCAACAGTACTTCCAATATAAGATTCATCTAGACATACTTGTATGGCATATTTTTTTCAGACTAGCTAAGTTTTACAGCTAGTATACAAAGTATTTTTCAATTGTATATTTACTTGACTCATTTACTCTTATAGTTCAATCCAAGCAAAAATGGCTTCATCTTTTAGGCAAATCATGTGAGTAAAATGGCCACATCACCAATGCCATGAGATTATGGTTGAACAAAAACAACTACATTCAGAATTGCTCTTGAAACAGACTTTACTGGAGCAATATTTACACCACATGATAATGGTTAGAAAACCTCAGAAATTCTCTACTTAATGTAAAACAGGACTTTAAAAAGAAAGGGTTAGAAAAGGCATAGCAAGGAGAGTTTATTCATCGTAGCATACGGAGGCAAGAAGAGTAGGTGGAAGATCTGGGACCTCTGACATTTTCAGTTAATATTGTTGGGGGTGGGGTGGTAAAGAGTCACTAAACTTTTAAGGACTTTGAGGAATTTACTTCTGCAGCCACAAAGTGCTATTGCATGTCAAAAACATTTAGTATTAATTTTGTGAGCAATATAGGTATTCAGTTACGCTATCCTGAAAATATAACATCCCATATTGAAATCGTCATGGGGTGTGTGTCTGCAAATGATGATTAGATAATTTTTTAGCCTATTTTTTCATTGATAATTCATTTTCTACTAATTTCAAGTTTTTAAAATATGTTAAGATTTTTAAAACTCTTTTCCAAAAAAGACATGTTAATAAACAAGTTAATTATGAGGAATCTTAATGGGATACCTAACAATTTAGGTCAGTATTATAGTGAATTCTCAATTTGGGATGTATTTTTTTAAACATTGCATAATACCCTCACTTATGCAGTTACTACATCATCTCTAGATTATGTAAACCCCCCCCCATTACTCATGCAATTAAATATGAATGACTCCAGGAATTGCTTTCAAATATATACAACATTCTTGTATTCTTATTACAAACATGCTACTTTATGATGATATGAAATCCACTGCTGCTATGTCATAAGCAGAATGTCATTAATTTTATTTGTATTACTTATTCCATTATCTTAGGATAAAGAACAAAGCATTAATTTTGATCACAGAGAATTTTTATAATGTGAGTTAAACAAATTTGAAGAACTAAGGGAAAAAAATCTCAGCATTTCTAGAATGAGAACTCTCTGGGGGCCAAACTCTAACAATTCTATTTGGGGCAGATTAGAAATGAGTTTAAATTTTACACAGACACACACACATTTTTTGTCAGCCTTTCAAGGCTGATAAGAAAAGGAGAAGTCCCCCCCCAAAAAAACCAAAACAAAACAAGAGATTGTCAGTGTCAGTAGTGAAAGACTATTTCTCTTTGACTTGATATTTTACTTTCAAACTATATCAACTATCCAAGACCTTTCAGGGAACTTATGATCAGAAGTGAAAGCAAGATTTCCTGGCTTGACTTTTTAAAAAACTGAAATAAAAAAGTTCTTTTTACATTCTAAAAGAAATAAAATAAATGAAAAATAAAAATATTTTAAAATATAATGAAGCATTCAGCATTGCATCTGCTACTGATCAAAAATATGATCCCCTAAGTATACCTCACCTTATGCACAGGAGTGCATTTCAAAGTAATTGTAGATTTCCTTTTTTGTAAAATAAATCTATGATGTCCATTGATTTCCAAAGTAACTCATGACCTATGTTCCCAGTGACAAAGTGGCAGATGCTAGTCACAGTAAGAACTGTTGTTCTCACTACAGAAATTACTTGTATTTTGGCAACTCCAATGGTAGCTCTAATTTGCAAGTGGAATTTTGATGGTGGCTCTTGGGGTTAGGCCACAGAAGTCTTCTTGGTGGCTGTGTGTAAGGAATACAGTAGCCTCCATGACCCACTAAACAAAGAAGCGCTGAGAAAACCTAAAACGTAGGCTAGGGAAGCTGAGTCACTATCAAAATAGGCCAGCAATAACCCAAAGCCCCCTTTCCCATGATTTGTGATAAGTCTGAATATCAACTAGACTACAACTCTCCAAGAGAATTTCTGTCTAGTAGGAGTCAGCATCACTCTCCCAATCTAGACTCCTGACTTCCATTTCCCAGTGCCTTGTCCTGCTAAACCTAGATTTAAAACCCCATAAAAATCTATCAGACATTATTGAGTGATGCCCCATCCACTTGGGGCTCCAACAAGGTACCCAAAATCATGTTGGGATCCAGCAGATTTATTTACATCATTATCCCTGACTGCTCTGCTTTCTGTGAATATCTTGTCTCAGTAAAACAAGTTTGCTTACAGTCTTGTGAGTACCATATTTCCTTATATCCAATATAAGGATATAATACATTGTGTGATCCTTTTAGGGATACCTATAAAAAGTGTCAAGACGAAGAATTGGTATTGAACTGCATAGCAATCTTTAACCTTCTTCTCTTTTAATAATTCTGCTGTACAAAATATATCCATTCTATTTGGTCTCTATGACTGGAATGTTAGATCATGAAAATTTGTGTAAGCATAGTTCGTCTGTGCTTTTTAAGAAATCATCTGCCATATTCCTTTGAATTTATTAGAAAAGGTATGTGTACATATGTGTGTCTTGTATTTTAAGTACTTTGGACCTACATTACAGAGTTATTTTCCTTCCAAAAACATCAGTTTTATGATATTAAACTGCATTAACAGACTGTTGGTTACAATATAAGCATTATAAGGGGAGAAGCTTGTCAACTTCTTTCTGAAAAGAGAAAAGTTGTCCAAGTTATATAATTGAGAGACAGATGTTAACGCTGGCAGAAAGTGTTTCTGGGCCTTATGAAGGGCCTTTTGGTCAAAAATAACTCCTGCCTTTACACTTCACATATGTGCAAATGTGTATGTGTGTGCGCATGCGTGTGTGCTTTACCATAACTATTTAAAAAGATCAAAACAATATTTTTTGTTTTATTGTTTTTTGCATTTCTATCCTCAACCACACTCACTCATTCCCATCCTCAATTCCCTCTCCCTCCTTCCACACACACTCAAGGTATCTAAATTACTAGATAGTTTCCATATATTATTTGTTGACAAGTAGTTAAGAGGCTAGTATTTAACAGTGAAGGAGAATCATCAGGATGCATATTAAAGATTAAGTATAGCCTCCACTCTTAGGGAGTTTACTATCTACAGAAAGAGACATAAAGAAATGTGCATTTGTCACAAGGATTAAAACCTCAGGATAAACTGTCATTAAACTATTTTGTGCTTGAGGGGGCCCTTTTCAAAGCAAAATAGTTGTTTTCTAATTATATTTGTGTCATTTCTGCTGATTCCCTTGAAATCAATTTTACAAGTTTTCTGAGGAATGCTTTTGTCTCTCAAAAACAAAAGTAACCCATAGAAAACCAAAGATTTTTTTTTTCTTTTTCTATCTGATCCTTTTTCCCTCTGTGGTTTCCACTAAATACCAATTGGAACACTGTTTTGAAAACTGGTAAGAAAGAATTATACTTGATAAAGTATCAAGGGAACTAAAATCCCGATTAGGATATAAAAAAATGAATATTCTCTTTGCATTTCTTTATCTCTGTCCCTTTGAGACTGAATTTCTCTGTCTCTCTGCCTCTGTCTTTCTATCATTCTGATTCTGTCTCTCTGTCTCTATCTCTGCCTCTCTCTGTATCTATTTCTGCTATCTCTCTGTGTTTCTGTCATTTCTCCCTGTCTCTGCCTCTCTCTGCCTCTCTCTCTCTCTCTCTCTCTCTCTCTCTCTCTCTCTCTCTCTCTCTCTCTCTCTCTCTATCTCTCTCTCTCTCACTCTCTCTCTCTCTCTCTCTCTCTCTCTCTCTCTCTCTCTCTCTCTCTCTCTTTCTCTCTCTCTCTCCCTCCCTCCCTCTTTCTCTATCTCTCTCTCTGTTTTTGTCTGTCTCTAGTAGGAGAAACTATCTAAACAAACATTTTCTTGAAAAAGAAATCATTGCACTCAAGATTAGAAATATTTTAATATCAGTATGCTGTGGGTATTCTTGATGAGAGTCCCTCAGTCAATAAGCATTTATTAAGTGCTTAATATGTGCCAGGCATTGTAATAAACTCTGTAGTAAACATAGTAAAGAAAGGCAAAAAGGCAATTGTTACTCTTCAGGAGCTCACAGTATAATGGGGGAAACAATATGCCAACAACTGTCTATAAAACACTATATGAAAGATCAAGATAGAGATGATCAACAGAGGAAAGGCACTTGAATTAAGGTACTACTATTCCACCAGCTTCCTTTTTGGGGAGCCAGTTCTCAATTTGAAAATAATTGATTCCTTTCCAAAGTACCGGTTCAGGTTGCCCTGATGCAAATATAGACTGGCAAAGGGAGGAACAATTGTAGTTAGAGTGTAAGGGTGATGTTGGCCAGGGGTTGGATTTTTTATTAAGAGAAGGATAAATGCCTAACAGAGGCTTTAAAATGAGTGTAGTGAGCATGAAACTGAACAGAGGGGACAGTGTCTTGGCTGCCAAAATGTTAGGAGTGTTTCCCTGTGGAAGGAAGTTATATTTCTAGCTCCTTCAAAGCATTACCCTGTTTACCTGGTTGAAATCACGAGACCTTGGATTGCTTCCCATCATCATAATTACCACTGAGAAAGCTGCTCAGGGAAATTCTGATAATACCCATGGGGACAATTAATCCTGACAGAGGGGGCCTTTTGTAAATTTGAGGGAAAGATTGCAAACAGAAAATGAGGGGTTGTGAGGTTCTTGACTTTTGAGCCAAGGAAAATCAAAGAATGAAATGTACAAATGAAAAGAACAAAACCCCCAAATATTTGCTTCTGTAGCAATTGAATTCTTTCTACTCCTATTAGGAGGGCCTTATAATGGGACAATATTGCAATGTTTATGCTTCTATGCAGACTAGAAATCATTTGGGAATGCAGTCATCTCAGAGGACAATACTGAAGGTGCCCCTTCATCAATAGTTGTATAGTTGATATGAGTATCTCAGTTGAAGTTCCGTAGACCTTTTTTAACTGCAGGCATTAATTTTTTTTTCATATTGCCAATATATAGCTCCATGTAGCATATAATAAATGCTTGAAGAGTTTCACTGAGTAAAAATGAGTTTAAATTTCCAATACTTATAAGTCCTTCTTTATACTAAAAATACTTCTTCCACTACAATTTTTATGTATAATTTTCCATATGATTTTGGACCCAATGTCTTAGGTATGGTGTAGGTTCTGTGTGGATATCGCATAATTAAATAACTCCTTTTGCTAATCAGTCTGTCCTATTCAACTTCTTCTGCAGCCTTTTTAATAAGTTAAAAGAACTCCACCTATTCAAATATTCTATATTTCAGTTAAAAACCTTGGCTTGGTCTCAAGAAGACCCTGAGAAATCCTGCTTTACTTATGGAATGGTGATCCTGGGCAAGTCATGTAACCTTCTTTAGCCTAAGTTTTTTCAGCTATAAAATTATGATAATAAGGAATTAATTCTAGGATTATTATGAAGATAAAATTAGACAGCATATGTAATGAGCTTTACAACGGATTATGTAAATGCTGGCTATCAATATCATCATTAGCCATTTTCCTTATCATCTTGCCCTTTATGATCTTTATGCTTTGGCTCACATTATTTTCATTTTTTTTGGAATGTGCTGGTTTTCACAGCCTCTCCAAAGTGTCTGCCTGTTGAAATCTTTTCCTTTTTTCAAAACTCAAATAAAGTGGCACTTTCGTTTTGAATCCCTCTCTAAATATGCCCTATTCTACCCCTCCCAAGCTAAAAATTATTTCTCCCTCCCTCAAATTTTTTTTTTACTACAGTTTAGATTATCATGCTCTGCCTAGTATAGGAATTACACATTATGTATCTATGCGTAATGGATAGATATTGTATACTGCTTTAGCTCAAGGATTGTGTCATCAAGGGGGCACTGACCAACTATTTAACAACTACAGTCTTTTGCCAAAAGGCTAAAAACTACAGTAAAACTCTCATTTTAAAATTCTATTTTTCCTATATCCAATAATAGTATATATCTTGTGGATAGGCCTTATGTTAACTGGAGACTTCTCCTAAGCACCAGACTTCCAGATGGATTGCAACAGATGAGTATAGTCTCTACCAGATGATGACTATGACTAGTGGCTTTGAAATAAAATCTAGGTGACTTGAACTGGCACAGGAACCTAGAAGGATCATAAATCTGGCAGTAGGGACTTTGTGCTTAGCCTATTTCTTCTAAATTTACTTAAAGTTCCTTTTCATCTATTATCCTGATAAAAGACCATTCCTATTTTTGACTGAAAGCATATTTCAGATGACAGCATAAGAGAAGAATAGGAGAAAATACATAAAAAGGAGGATCTTTGCTTTGTTTCAAATTTGTTCAGCAGATATAATTGTTTAGACTATCTGATTCAGGATTGTACTTCCTTCTAAATATGGGGATTTTCTTTTGTTTGGTAGTTTGCATAGAGATACCAAGGAATTGTAATGGGATCAGCCTAGGGAAAAATATTGAAGTGGTAATTTTGTTTCTTTTTTTAATAATTATTTTTTTATGAAAGGAAGGATGTCATTTGTCAAACACATGGGTTTAAACTAAAAAAAAAATGAAATCAAATTATATATATAATTTGTATTTTATATATATATTATACAATAATATAACATAATATAATATAACATTATATATGACACATCATATAATGATGCTATATAGGCTTATGATAAACATATACAAACCTATACCATATATGTATGCATATATGTCTTGACCATCCAATGCTGGAATTAACTAAAGTTTCAGAATCTCTAGTAAGAGAGAAGGAGAGGGCAATTTACATTTATCTTTTCTTGTAATTCAATCATTTTAGTAATATCTGATTCTTCTTGATGTGCTTTGAAATTTTCTAAACAAAGGTACTGACTGAAGTAGTTTCCTATTTCCTTTTCCAACTCAATTTACAGATGAGGAAACTGAGATGAATGAAATTAAATGACTTAATCAGGGTCACAGAGTTAGTAAATGCCTGAGGCAAGAACTCAGGAAGATGAATCTTCCTGTCATTTCTTTTCCCAATTTTTCTTCTACCTTTCTTCCTTGCATTTTAAAATACTTTATGAGTACTTCCAAGAAGACCTCTTTGGAACTGAAACCAATTTATATTGCCTCTTAAAATTTCTCATGTGGGAATTTTGTCCTCTTCTGAGTTGGTGCTTAGGTCTTTCCTGCCACCATATTAGCTTTCTATGATTAAAGTTCTTTTCTGTTTCTTCCTTCCTTCCTTCTTTTCTTCCCTTCTTCCTTCCTTCCTTCCTTCCTTCCTTCCTTCCTTCCTTCCTTCCTTCCT
>JAJPUD010000490.1:670786-685330 GCA_023553655.1 Myrmecobius fasciatus
TATCTATTTTGTTGGTTTTTTCATAGAACCAACTCTTAGTTTTATTTTTTAATTCAATAGTTTTCTTATTTCCAATTTTATTAATTTCTCCTTTTATTTTTAGAATTTCCAATTTGGTATTTAATTGAGGGTTTTTAATTTGTTCTCTTTCTAGCTTTTTTTAATAATAAGACCAATTCATTGATGTTTTCTTTCTCTATTTCATGCAAGTAAGCATCTAGAGATATAAAATTGCCCCTTATAACCACTTTGGCCGTATCCCACAAATTTTGGTATGTCGTCTCATTATTGTCATTCTCCTGGATGAAATTATTGATTTTGTCTATGATTTGCTCTTTCACCCATTCATTCTTCAGGATTAGATTATTTAATTTCCAATTAACTTTTGGTCTATTTTCTCCTGGCCTTATATTGCATGTGATTTTTATTGCATCATGATCTGAAAAAGATGCATTTACTATTTCGGCCTTTCTGCATTTGATTTTGAGGTTTTTATGCCCTAACACATGGTCAATTTTTGTATAAGTTCCATGGACTGCTGAGAAAAAAGTAAACTCCCTATTGCCTCCATTCAATTTTCTCCATAGATCTATCATACCTAACTTTTCTAACAATTGGTTTGTCTCCCTAGTTTCTTTCTTGTTTATTTTGTGGTTTGATTTATCTAATTCTGAGAGAGTATAGTTTGGCTGTCTATTTTTTCTTGCATCTCTCTTAATTTCTCCCCTAGGAATTTGGATGCTATTGAACTTGGTACATATATATTTAGTATTGATTTTGCTTCATTATCTATGGTACCCTTTAATAAAATATAGTTTCCTTCCTTATCTCTTTTGATTAGATCTATCTTGGCTTTTACTTGATCTGAGATAAGGATTGCTACCCCTGCTTTTTTTTTTTTTTTGTTCACCTGAAGCATAATAGGTTCTGCTCCAGCCTTTTACCTTCATCCTATATGTGTCCCTATGTTTTAGATGTCTTTCTTGTAGACAACATATTGTGGGATTCTGGTTTTTAATCCAGTCTGATATCCGCTTCTGCTTTATGGGAGAGTTCATTCCATTCACATTCACAGTTAGAATAACTAATTCTTTATTTCCTGCCATCTGATTTACCCGTTATGTTTTTTCATTTCCTTTCCTCTTTCTCCCTTCCCCCCTCCTCAGTACTTTGCTTTTGATGACCCCCTCCCCCAAACAATCCACCACCCTTTAGATCCCCTCCCCCTGTTTTTACTCCTTTCCCCTGATTCTTCTATTTTCCCTTCTATTAGTTTATCCCTTTCTTTTCCTCCTTTCCCTCCCACATCCCTCTAGGAACGGACAAGTTTCTATGTGAAATCAAGTGTTTGATATACACTTTTAGAGCCCAACCTGATGAGAATAAGATTTACACAATGCTCATCTCCTTCCCCTCTTTCTCTCAATTATATTAGGTTTTCTTTGCCTCTCCAAGAGATTTTACCTTGTTTTTACCTCCTTTTTTAAAATCTTATTTTACCAATTTTTCCCTCTTTTCCCCAGTATGACAACTTTTTCCCCTCTAGTTTTCTTTTTCATATTATCAAAGTAATATCTAGTTAATTATACCCCCAAACTTTAAGTATCCCCATAGTAGAAATAAAGTTCTCAAGAGTCCTTTCCTTTTTTACCTTTTTATGCATCTCTTGAGTTCTGTGTTTGGATGTCGAATTTTTTGTTCAGATCTGTTCTTTTCATTAGAAATAGATGAAATTCACCTGTATCATTAAATCTGTGAAAGACATAGGATTATTTTTTAACTGATTTTCTGCATGTGCTTCTGGTACACAAGATAGTGCATGAATTGATTAATGCTATGCCACAAATTATTAGCACATATGACATTTGTTTCATGCTTCTTAATGGGACAGAAAGTAATATCCTACATAAAGTCATTTTCAGATATATAAAGGAAAATAGGAATTATGGGTCCTAGAAAACTCCTGATGGTTAAAATGCAGATGTTCCTTTCTCTTCTCTGTAGGGTATCTGTCTATAGGACAAAAGTGTTTTGTTTCTCTTTGCTTTTTGAAGAATGTTAGTTTGGAATCCATAAGATCTAGATTTTTTAAAAATAGTTTTTCTTTTAAAAATATATGCAAAAAATATTTTTTCAACATTCACTCTTGCAAAATCTTGTGTTTCAATTTTTTCTCCAACACTTCTCTTAGATCATCCCCTAGACAGCAAGTGATCCAATATATGTTAAACATCTATAATTCTTCTATACATATTTCTTTAATTACCTGCTGCACAAGAAAAATCAGATAAAAAGGGGAGAAATGAGAAAAAAAACAAAAAGCAAGAAAACAACAGCAAAATGTGAAAATGCTATGTCATGATTCACACTCAGTCCCAACAATCACACTCAGTCCTAACAGTGCTCTTTCTGGATACAGATGACTCTCTCCATCAGAAGTCCATTGGAATTGTCTTGCATTACCTCATTGTTGAAAAGAGCCAAGTTTGTTAGAGCCAAGGTGATGAAGTAAAGTCTGGAAGCTTCTTGAGTTCCCCCATTTCCCATGAAAACCACATGAAACCAAGCCTCTCAATAGATCTGATGGAATAAAACCTCTCTCCAGCTCAAGATAGACTGAAAAAACTTCAAGAAAAGTCAGTCTCACTGGATGAAAAGGGTGTTCAGCCCTGGTCAGATAGACTGAGAAAGCAATTGAGAGGGTCTTAATCAAAGCAAATCAGCAACTAAGATCCTCAGTCCTGGCCCAATCAGTGGGACATCCTCCAGTACCATCTCAAAAGGTAACCTTTGTGAAACCAGGCTGTTTCCTGGAAAGAGCAGCCAAGCTACCCTGAATAAATACAAGGGGTCCCTGTGCTAGAAGCCAAGGTTCAGAGCTGTACAGAAAGCTTGGGACAATGCCACTTTACTCCAGGAGCAGAGTTCCTCATTAAAAGTAAAAAAGAGAGAGACAGAGAGAGAGAGAGAGAAAGAGAGAGAGAGAGAGAGAGAGAGAGAGAGAGAGAGAGAGAGAGAGAAAGAGAGAGAAAATGCAAAAAAAAAAGTAAAGAAAATGAGTAAGAAACTGAAAAGAACCTTAGATATAGAAAGCTATTATGGTGACAAGGCAGAAAAAAACACAAACTCAGAGGAGAACAGAATGTTCTCAGAAGAAATCTCAAAGAGTAAGATAAATTGGTATCAAGCCAAAGAAGCTTTTTTTGGAAATGTTCATTTCCAAAAAGGAAATTATTATTATTATTATTATTAGACTTCAAAGGCAAATCAGAGAGGTAGAAGAAAAATGAGAGAAGAAATGAGAGTTATGCATGAGAGTGTTAACAGATTGGAAAAGGAAGGGAAAAATTGTCTGAAGAAAACAACTACTTCAACAGTCAGTCTAATAAACCAAATGAAAAGAGATAAAAAACTAATCAAAGAAAATCACACATTAAAAACTAGAACAGAGTAAATTGAAGTTAATGACTTTGTGAGATAGCAAGAATCAGTTAAACAAAGTAAAAAAAATGGAAGAAAATGTGAAATATCTCATTGAAAAAACACAGTGGACTGGGAAAATAGATGCAGAAGAGATAATTTAGAATTTATTGGCCCACATGAAGGTCATGACAAAAAAAAAAAGTTTGGATAGCATTATACAAGGTCATTAAGGAAAAGTACTCCAATATTCTAGAAACAGCATGGGAAATACTCATCGAAAGAATCCATGGATCAGCTCTGGAAAAAGATCTCACAAGGAAAACTTGAAGGAACATTGTTGTGAAACTCCAAAACTATAATATTACAATACTGCAACCTGCCAGAAAAGACAAACAACTGAAATATCAAGGAGCAGCAGCTAGGATTTCCCAGGATCTGGCAGTTTCTACAATGAAAGATCAAAGGGCCTGAAATACCATATTCCAGGAAGGCAAAGGACCTAAGGTTACAACCAAGAATTACCTCAGCATCATCTTTCAGGGGAGGAGATGAAGCTTCAATGAAGTAAGAGACTTTCAATAATTTCTATCAAAAAACCCAAAACTAAACAGTAATTTTAATCTATAAAAACAGAATGCAAGAGAGCCATAAAAAGGTAAATAGGGGAAATATGTTTGTTTAAAGGGTAAATTGTTTAAATCCCTAGATAGGAAAAATATCTCCTGTAAATGGTATCTGTCATTGGGGCAGACAAAGGGGAACATCACATGGGCAGAGTGTGTGGTTGTAAATGATCCCTGATATGATGACATCAAAGAAAAAGATATTAAGGATTGGGAAACTGATCTGTATTGTAAAAAAAAGAAAGGAGAGTTATAATGGGACAATTAGTTCACATGAAGAGGTGCAAAAGATCTATTACATTTGAGAGAATAAGGGAGGGGAATGAACATTGTCTGAAGCTTGATCCCACTGGTGTTGGCTTTAAGAGGAAATAATTTAATCAATCAGGGGAGCATAGAAATTTATCTAACCCTATAAATAAGTAGGAGGAGAAAAAGAAAAAGAAAAAGGAGGAAAAGGATAGAAGTGAGGGCAGAAACAGTAGGGGTAAAAGTAAGAGAAGGGGGGGAAGAATTGATAGACAAGATAGTGGGTGGAGTGAGTTAAAAAAACACAGGATTCAAGTGTGTCCTGACACATCTGACAAGATGACAAGAGAGAACAAAATTATATACAAGGGACAAAATAGGATGGAGGGAAATACAGAGTTAGTAATCAGAACTATGAATGTAAATGGGATGACCTCTCCCATAAAATGGAAGCAAATAGCAGAGTGGATTAAAAATGGAATTCTACAATATGTTCTTTGCAAGAAATACATTTGACAGAGACACATACAGAGTAAAGGAAAAAAACTGGAACAGAATTTATTATGCTTCAGTTAAATTAAAAAAAACAAGGGTAGCAATTCTGATCTCAGATAAACTAAAAGTAAAAATATATCTTATTAAAAGAGATAAGGAGAGAAAGTACATCTTGATAAAGAGTACTATAATTAATGAAATAGTAACAATACTAAATATGTATGCACCAAGTGGTAGAGCAGGCAAATATCTAGGAAATAATTTAAACTAGTTACAAGAAAAAATAGAGAGCAAAACTATTCTAGTGAAAGACTTCAATCTTCCCCTCTCAGAATCAGACAAATTTAATCACAAAAGAAATAAGAAAGAAACTAGGGAGATTAATAGGATCCTAGAAAACCTAGATATGATAGACATCTGGAGAAAATTGAATAGGGACAGAAAGGAATACACCATTTTCTCAGCAGTACATGGCACTTACACAAAATTTACTATGTCTTAGGAGATAATTAATGTTTTCTTTTCAGATCATAATGCAATAAAATTATATTCAATGAAGGACGAAGGAAAGATAGAATAAGAAACCAATGGAAATTAAATAATCTAATTCTAAAAAATGAGTGGGTCAAACAACAAACCACAGAAACAATGGATAATTTTATCCAATAAAATCACAATAATGAGACATGTCAAAATCTATGGGTTGCAGCCAAAGCTGTTCTCAGGGGCAATGTTATATCTCTATATAACTACATAAATAAAATAGAAAAAGAGGAAATCAATGAATTAGCCATAAAACATAAAAAACTACAAAAAGAACAAATTAAGTTCCCCCAATTAAATACCAAATTAGAAATTTTGAAACTCAAAGGAGAGATTAATACAATAGAAACTAAGAAAACTATTGAAACTAATAAATAAAACTAAGAGTTGGTTTTATGAAAAAAATTACAAAATAGAAAAAAAAAAACCTTTGGTTAATTTATTCAGAAAAAGGAAAAAAAATCACCAGGATCAAAAATGAAATTTACCACCAATGAAAAATAAATTAAAGCAATAATTAGGAGCTATTTAGCCCAACTCTTTGACAGCAAGTTTGACAATCTCACTGAAATGGATTAATATTTACAAAAATATAAATTGCCCAGGTTAACAGAAGATAAAATACTTAAATAGTCCCATTATAGAAAAAGAAATTGAACAAATTATTAATAAACTCCCTAAGAAAAAATCTCTAGGACCAAATGGGTTCACAAGTGAATTCTACCAAACCTTTAAATGTTTAAAGAACATTTAATTCCAATACTATGTGAACTATTTGGAGAAATAAGTAAAGAAGGAGTACTGCCAAATTCCTTCTATGACACTAATATCTAAACCAGGAAGAGCCAAAACACAGAAAGAAAATTAGAGCCCAATTTTCCTAATGAATAATGATGCAAAATTTTTAAATAAAATAGTAGCAAAGAGATGACAGCAACTTATCAGTAGGATAATACTCTATGACCAAGTCAGATTTATACCAGGAATGTAGCGCTGGTTCAATATCAGAAAAACTATTGCCATAATTGACCATATCAATAAGAAAACTAACAGAAATCACATGATAATCTCAATAGAAGCAGAAAAAGCTTTTGACAAAAGATATCACCCATTCCTATTAAAAACAAAAGAGAGCATATGGATAAAGAAAGCTTTCCTAAAATACCAAGTAACATTTACCTAAATCCCATAGCAAGCATCATTTGCAATGGAGAGAAACTGGATCCATTCCCAATAAGATCAGGGGTGAGTCAGTGATGCTCCATTATTCAACATTGTACTAGAAACATTGGCTTTAGCAATAAGAAAAAAAAGGAATTAAAGGGCTTAGAATAGGCAATGAGAAAATCAAACTATCACTCTGCAGATGATACCATGTTATACTGAGAGAATTCTAAAAAATTACCTAAAAATCTACTAGAAACAATTCACAGCTTTAGCAAAGTTGCAGGATATAAAATAAATCCACACAAATCATCAGCATTTCTATATATTACTGACAAAGGCCATTAGCAAGACATAGAAAAAGAAATTCCATTTAACATTCCTGTAGACAAAATAAAATACTTAGGAGGTCTATCTGCCAAGACAAATCCAAGAACTTTCTAAACACAGTTACAAAACACTTCTCACACAAATAAAATCACAGCTTAATGATTGCAAAAATATCAATTGTTCATAGTGGAGCAGAGGTAATATAATAAAAATGACAATTCTGCCTAAATTGGTCTATTTGTTCAGTATCATACCAATCAAACAGCTAAAGCATTATTTTATAGAATGAGAAAAAATAGTAACAAAATTCATCTGAAAGAATAAAAGGTCAAGAATATCAAGGGAATTAATGGGAAAAAAAATACAAAGGATGGTCTTAGCAGTACCAAACCTGAAACTATATTATAAAACAGCAGTCATCATAGATTAGATACATACAACACAATAATCAAGGTCTCTAGCAATCTAGTATTTGATAAACCTCCAAATGCCAGTTTCTGGAAAAAGAACTCACTATTTGACAAAACTTGCTGAGAAAATGAAAAATAATATGTCAGAGACTCGGCATGGAACTACATCTCACAATAATAAAATAAAGGAGGATACCATAAATAAACTAGGAGAACAAGGGATAATTTACCTACCAGATCTTTGGAGAAGGGAGGAATTGATGACCAAAGAACTATAGAACATTATGATAACCTAAATGGACAAACTTTAATTACATTGAATTAAAAAAAGTTTTACAAAAATAAAACCAACAGAAACAAAATTAAAAGTAAAGTACAAAGCTGGAAAAAATCTTTACAGCCGATATTTTTGATAAAGGTCTCATTTATAAAATATATAAAGAACTGTGTCAAATTTATAAGAATACTAATCATTCCCCAATTGATAAATGGTCAAAGGATATGAACAATTGTTAGATGTCAAACTTAAAGTCATTTATAGTTATATGGAAAAAAAATGCTCTAAATCACTATTGATTAGAGAAATGCAAATCTAAAAACTCTGAGGTACCACTTCATTCCTCTCAAATTGGCTAAGATGACAGGAAAAGATAATGATCAATGTTAGAGGGGATGTGGGAGCATTGTGAAATTAATGCATTATTGTTGGAGCTGTGAAATGATCTAACCATTTTGGAGATCAATCTGGAACTATGACCAAAAGGCTATAACACTGTGCATACCCTTTGACCCAGAAATGTCATTACTGGGTCTTTATCCCAAGGAAATCATTAAGGAGGGGAAAGGACCTACAGTGCAAATATGTTTGCAGCAGCTCTTTTTGTGTTAGCAAAGAGTTGGAAAAAAGAGTGGATGCCATCAACTGGGGAATGGCTGAACAAATTGTAGTATATGAAGGTAATGGAATATTATTATTCTTTAAAAAATGATGAATTATCTGTCTTTAGAAAGGCCTTGAAAGATTTACACAAACTGATGCCGAGTGAAACAAGCAGAACTAGGAATACATTGTACACTATAAAAGTAAGAATGTGTAATGACCAGCTATGAAAGGCTTTATTCTCAGTAGTTCAGTGAGCCAGTGCAATTCCAGTAGACTTTGGACAGAAAATGCCACCTGCATCCAGAAAAAGAACTATGGAGATCAAATGGAAATCAATACAATGCTATGTTCACATCTTCTTTGTTTTTTTTTTTTTTCCTCTCCCATGTTTTTTTTTCTTTTGCTCTCGCAACATGATTCATAAAACAATATGTATTAAAATAAATTAAATTATATATAAAATATAATTAAAAAGTGGGAGCTTCAATTCTCAGCCAGAACCCCTTCCAGTCTCTGTTAGTGAAACTACCTTTTGAGTCTTTTTTGAGACTTTTTAAGCAAGAGTTCCTTTTTAAGTCCTTTTTCTGGGAGTTCTTCCAGTGAAAATTTTACTTGAAATCCTAGTCAGCTTCCAGTTTCTAGAGATAAAATGAAAGACCAACCCTACTCCAACTTTCTAGGAAAAAGTCTCTGGGAAGAGACTTCCCAGTCTTCCCAGAGACATGAGAGAAATGGTTTGTCTATGATATCTCTCTTCCAGTTTGGTTCTGTGAAGATCTCAAGGATTTTCTTTTTGGGTGAGATTCACAACCGTCTCTCTTGAGCTCTTACTTCTTTCCCAAAAGAAAAGATCTTTTACTTGATATTGTCTGTCATATAATCTCTTGTGTATACCTTCTTTGATTTCTATTTTGCTCTACTTTGAATAAATGAGTATCTTTGTTATTTTCTACAAAAAAAAATCCAAGCCCATCACAGTTGATCATGACACAATATCATTGTTGCTCTATACAATGTTCTCTTGGTTCTACTCACTTCATTTTGCATCAGTTTATGTAAATCTCCCCAGGCCATTTGGAAATCATCTTGCTGAAGATCTAGATTCCTAATATTGCATCTGACATTAATTTAACCTAAAATCTTCCTTAAATAATTTGCTTTCTCTGGGAGTCAGTTTGCTTAGCTTTAAAATTAAGCCATTGCATTAGCTCTTATGTTTTTATTTTTCTAAAATTTAGTGAGTTTCTTTGTAATAAGGGTGCATTTCCTATGTTGTGGTATAGCCATCTCATTATAAAAGGAAATTCCACTGGCCATATTTCTCCTAAGGCTCTCTGTTTACCATCTTATACTTTCTCTTATCCATATTATTCTACAATACAAGTTACTTGGGGCAATCATCACTTCTATCAATGAGAATTTGCCTTGAAAGTCATACGTTATTGTCTACAATATATTTAAGAGATGTTTCTAAAAGGTTTCCCTCAAATTATGTACTCCATCTCTATTTTTCATAACCCCTGAAATTCTATATGAATTAGGCTCCTCTGATAAAATGTAACTACCCATGAGGAAGAGAACATATTAAAAATATCAGTCATTAATTCCTAAATATAAATGAACTGCTTAAGTTTATAAGTAGCATTTTGCAAGGATGGGACATTGGATAGGCCAGTTTTGATAAGGGGAAATGATAAAGAAAAGAAAAATGTTTGACAATGTTGAGAAAAACAGACCTGGACTATATTGTCAGTCATACAAGTACGTAGAGTTTGGAAGAGATCAGTAGATAATGAATACTATATAATCTTACTGCTTACACTTGCCATATGTATTTATTGTTTTTTGAATGGGCCTCAACCTTAGTGATTCAGAAACTGTAATGTTCCATTACTAATAGTCTACTTAATACTCCTTTAAACATTACAAATATACCTGAGAGGAAAGAAACTTAAAGTGGGAAGACAAACTTCCATTACCCTCCCCCATTTTTTCATAGAACCATCTATGCTCACAATATGCAAATAGATCTAGCCAAAGAAACAATGAGATGACATTTTTTTTTTAATTCTGAGGTTCTGTCCCATAATGAAAATCTCCCTTGAAATACAGAGAGAAAAAAAAAAAAAAACCCTTGCATCATTCTGTTATGTACAAATATACACCATCTGCTTCTTTGCTTGCTAGGGTTTGAGGTTTAAAAAGTCAGCTCCATTTTAATCCTCCAATCAATTGTTCCCCACCACCAGCCTCCTTTGGGGCAACTCTTCCTCCAAGTCTTTGGCTAAAATAGGAGAATATTCATGTATGGTTTCACTTACACTTTGTTTCCAATCAATTTCATTTCCTGCTTCTTTCTGGCTTGAAGATAAAAAGCCAGGGTTCTATGTAAAGGAAGAATTTTAAATAATATGGGATTTTTTTGGGTTTTTTTTTTTAATACTTGGTGCTTGTCTCAATTTGCAGGAAATTTTGCATTTCTTTTCTGTTCAGGGAAAGTTACTATTTAATTTATACTTCAAAAAAAGTGAATAGTTTATGATCTCCTAATGAAAGAATAAGGAGGTCGAGCTTCCTCATTATAAAGGTTATTAAAAACTGTTACCAACTTTCTGTGTGACCTTCAAGAAGTTATTTTACCTCCTCATCTGTTGTAGGATAGTGTCTGGTTAATGTTTTGGTAGGGTGCAGACTCTCCTTCCTTTTTCTTATTCCATATTTTACTTAGGTAAGCTGGACTAAAAAACTATAGTACTAGAGAAAAAGAAAACTTTCTCCTTAAGGACATATTTAAGTTATTTGCTATGTAACTCAGATAGTCCTAGGAGGAATATATATCTAATTGTATTTAGATTTTTATTCTGTGAAGAGGAGAGGGGAGCAGGGAGTGTTGTATCTTTTGGTCACTAAAATTTTATTTGACTTAATTGATTGATAATATTGCAGCAGGGGTTAATAAGGATATGGAGAATCCTTTCTGAAGGAGACATGCTGCCCTATACTGAATAACAATTCAAACCAGGACCTCACAGGATATGGTTCAGTTCTGCCACAAAACCATATAATTCCCTTTGGCATTTCAGCACAGCTTTCATTTGGTAGTTGGGATGGGGGTGGGGATAAAACAAACTTTGAGGTTTGTTTATTGGAAAACTGGACATTTTGGAGCAAGATAAAATCTAGATGATGACAACTTACTTCTTTCTAATCTAGTTAGTGTACTTGAGCCTATCTCTTGAAATTGAACTTGAAAGTTGCTGTTATCAAAATTTATGATAAAACCATTCTAATCATTTTTCAATTCTGATCCCATCTGTCCTGTAGAGATGTGACTATAATATGTTACCTGACTTACATTAGTATCTATGTGCCATGTACTCTGTAGATAAACTAATAGATTGTTGCAGGCATTTTTTAAAAAATCTTAATTAGCAAGAGTTGTTTTTTCTTTTTTTCTAAAATGGAATGTTGCATTTTAATATTAAGAGCAGAATTAGATGACTATGAGTGTGACAATTGGAGTGAAGATCTCTCAGGACTATAGACTAAATTAAACAGAGCCTGAGGGTCTAAATGAGTACTCATGAGTTCCTGAATAAAACCTTTGTTCTATACTTTGAGATGCCTCTGAAGTATTGATTATGAAGATGAGGGTCTGAATATCCCACACAACTATGAAACATGAAACATTATAGTTTCAGAAATACTCATGCTAAAAATCATCCAAAGGAAAAAAAAATGAAGGTATAAACAGGAAGTTATTGGCTGCAATACATTATCAATAAGATATTATAAATAAGCAAAAGCATAAAGAATGTTATCAATGAAATGCATGAATGAAAAAAGGTTGGGTTGATTTAAAGTGAGCTACTTGGATAGCTCACCACATGTTGTATTAATTTGTTCTCAGTGTCAAGAAAGAGTGTAATTCTCACTACTTTGGGGGAGAATTTACAAGATAATATGGATTAGAGTCACATATAATAGTGAAGCAAAGATGTACTGTAGAGAACATAGGAAAGGAAATTGTCACTTTGATGAGATCACAGATCCATTTGAAATTTTAATATTGAATATTATTTGTTGATTATTGAAAAAAGTTTAATTTAGTATATTGCAACCCTAGAAGCTCTTCTTCAGCAAGAAATCTCTCATGCATAATTAAGATGATATAGGATTGTTTGATAGCTATAATCAAGGAGTGAATGGAAAAACTTCATGAATTAATTACTTGAATAATTAATATCTAGATATAATATGGGTAGATATAAAAACAAAACAGGAAATTTTGTCCTCTAAGGCAAATTCAACATTGTTGCCCTGGAAAGAGCATTCAATAATCCTTAACTTCCTTCAAGATTCAGTTCAAGTATAATTTTCTATTCAAATCCTTTCCTGATTCCTCATACTGTAAGTGTCCACCCTCCCAACTTTTAGGTATTGAAATGTCTTGTATTTATCTTGCATTTTTTCTATATATGCATATATATGCATATATATATATATGCTGTTAATATCTACATATATCCCCTGATAGAATGTAAGTTTCTTTAGACCAGTAATAGCTTCATATTTTATCATTCTACTTCATTGCCTAACACAGTACTTGATTTATAAGAAAAACAATAAATTTTTGCAGATTGATAATACCAAATCCAAATGGATGAGGGATTCTGGGTAGAGAAGTAGGTTCTTCAGATGCTTCTGTGTGTAGATAACATTTTGCTGAAGCATAAAGTCTTGAAATGAGATCAGTTCATAGAATTGATAGAATGTCAATTGTTCATATTTTTAAAATTACAGGTAACAAAGAGAGGTATGGAAGCCTGAAAGAGAGGAAAAGGCTATTTGAATTAAAGTTGAGTTGTCTTAATTTTAGTGAAGGAAGCTGTTATTTGCTATAAATATAGGTTGAGAAGATGAAAGTCTTTTAAAAATAAATTTTAATTAAAATCTATTTTTAACTTCACCTACATTTCTGAGAGAAAAATCAGTAAAAATATTCCAAAGATGTTAAAAAAAAAGTCTTAAAACATATGCAAGGTTTCAAAACACTTATATTCCACTTCTGTAAAGGAATTGGGGAAGCGTTTTCTCAAATTTTGGGAGATCAAGCTTGTTTTCTGAAATTTTGCAATATTCAATTTTAATTGTTGTCATTCTTTTTATTGTTGTGTCCATTGTATGTATTTTTTTCTTTATATAGTTAATTCACTGTTGGTTTTCAAGTTTCATTGCTTCTCAATATTCATAATTGTAATTTCTTTTTTTTTTTAATAAAGCTTTTTATTTGCAAAACATATGAGTGACTTTTCAACATTGACCCTTGCAAAAAAAACCTTTTTTTTCCAAAGCTTTTCCTTTCCCTCCCCCCACCCCCCACCCCTAGATGACAGGTAATCTAATACATGCTAGATATGATAAATTATATGACAAATACAATACATGTATACATATCTATACAGTTATCTTACTGCACAAGAAACATCAGATCTAGAAAGAGAAGAAGAAAAAAAACAACCTAAGAAGGAAAACAGAATGCATGGAAATATTCACAGAAAGCGTTAAAATACTGTGTTGTGGTTCACTCTCAGTTCCCACAGCCCTCTCTCTGGATGTATATGACTATCTTCATCGCAGCACAACTGGTTTGAATCACATCATTGTTGAAGAGAACCATGTCCATCAAAATTGATCATCGTATAGTCTTGTTGCTGTGTATAATGTTCTCCTGGTTCTGCTGATTTCACTCAGCATCAGTTCATGCAAGTCTCTCCAATCCTCTCTGAAATCCTCCTGTTGGTCATTTCTTACAGAACAATAATATTCCATAACATTCATATACCATAATTTATTCAGCCATTCTCCAATTGATGGGCATCTTTTCAATTTCCAGTTTCTTGCCACTACAAAAAGGGCTGCCACAAACATTTTTGCACATGTGGGGCCCTTTCCCTCCTTAAAAATCTCTTTGGGATATAGGCCCAGTAGAAACACTGCTGGGTCAAAGGGTATGCACTGTTTGATAACTCTTTGAGCATAGCTCCAAATTGCTCTCCAGAATGGTTGGATCCGTTCACAGTTCCACCAACAATGTATCAGTGTCCCAGTTTTCCCACATCCGCTCCAACAGTTATCATTATCATTTCCTGTCATTTTAGCCAATCTGACAGGTGTGTAGTGGTATCTCAGAGTTGTCTTAATTTGCATTTCTCTGATCAATAGTGACTTGGAGCACCTTTTCATGTGACCGGAAATAGTTTCAATTTCTTCGTCTGAAAATTGTCTGTTCATATCTTTTGACCATTTGTCAATTGGAGAATGGCTTGAATTCTTATATATTTGAGTCAATTCTCTATATATTTTAGAAATGAGGCCTTCATCAGAACCTTTGGATGTAAAAATATTTTCCCAGTTTACTGCT